>VYZQ01059909.1:0-20039 GCA_013400655.1 Mystacornis crossleyi
AATAATAAAATTAAATTAAATTTTTACAAATTGAACAGCCTGAACAGGACAGTATTACAAAGTGGTATTATTTGGGTTTGACTTCCAAAGTAAAACATTTCAGCCTAGGTCTTGTCCTGAACGTTTTCCAAGATTTGAAGGGAAAAATTCATTCTTTTATGTTCTGTTCTGCTTTCTGCTATGTCATGTTTCATATATAAATAATATATCTTTAATTTCTTAGACTTTTTCATTTGGAATAAACATTCTACAAGCACTTAGAATTTTCTCACTGTCTCTCATCTGTAAAGAAAGTATTTTGGTGACTTCTTTACATTTGTGGTCTCCATAATAGAAAGGAATCTGCGTGAAATAGTTTTTCTCTCAAAACTTGATGTTTTGGGTTTTGCTTTGGTTTTGGTTTTGAGTTTTGTTATTTTTTTATGGTAGTATTTTGAGAATATAAAGATCACCATTAATTTGCTAACGTTTTAATTTGTTTTCTCTTTTGCACTTGCAATCGGCCGAAGTGTTCTTAGGACAACATTTATAAACAGTAAATATAGCTACTGGTTCCTGAATGTGACTGAAGAATCACATTTCTCCTCCTGCTGCTGTAGTTTCAGAACTAAAGGAAATCCGTGAGACAAATGCTCTGGTTAGCAGTCTTCTAAGATGCAGAATTAGAGGATAAGTAATTTTTTCCTCTCATCTTTATGACACTTGTCACCCATCCTTAGAGAGGAAGATGAGTATAATTGGTTTGCAGCTGAGTGAAATGAAACACAGGACTGAACAGAGATCACGTAAGGTCATGGGCAGTTGGGTGACAAAGCTGAGGATAGCACTGGGGTCTGCTGGCTTCTCAGTGGTAGGGCTGCCGTGAGTGCCTGTTACCTGCATAAACCACAGTCACTGCTGCTACTGAGCTCATAGTTCAGCTCAGAAGAGCCACAGGGGCACTGAAATCTGCCAGAATGAGTCTGGTGCCAGCTCTTACAGGCTGTTTGTCCATCGTCGCCTGGCAAAGAGCAGGACAAGAAACAGAATTACCTTTACAACTTGAAGATGGGTTTGATTTGAAGATGAGATCTGCTCCCACGNGCTGGTGCCAGCTCTTACAGGCTGTTTGTCCATCGTCGCCTGGCAAAGAGCAGGACAAGAAACAGAATTACCTTTACAACTTGAAGATGTGTAATCTGGGTTTGATCTGAAGATGAGATCTGCTCCCACGATCATTATTTCAGAAAAATATGCAAGGTGAATACATTGAAGTTACTCTATTGCAGTTCTGTGTTACTTTTACAGATAAAGTAAGATAAATAGTCAGGAATACAGTCACACTTCTCTTAGCAAGCGCTGCAAGCTCCCTGTCACAGATAAGCCTTCGTAATTTGAAATGTGTCAGTGCTTAGTCTCTGAGCCAAAATACACAAATATGTCAGAATAACTCTAAACGATTTGTTTTACCAGCAGTAAAAAGATGAAATAGAAAGAAATTTTTGGCTAAACTTCAAGTTTATTTTTTCTTAAATGAATAGCTGTAGAATTGCTTCAAAGTGAAAGAAAGTGGTAGAAACTACAATACTACCTAAGATGTTTGCGACATCCTAGAAAATCCTTGCTAATGCTTGTAATTATATGTTAATATGAAGCATAGACTTCTTCAATTAGTACTGCTTTCTATGAGATAAAACTTCATATATTACTTTTCAACAGTTGCTGAAAATATGTTTCTCCTTAATGTTTTTCTCTTTAAAAAGCAAGAGCGGATTATCTAAGAGATTCCTGTTGCTCATGCATTTCTTATCAACATAGCATAATTTCCTGAGCCAAATGTTAAAATACTCAAATACTTACCTAACTACAGCATTTCTTCATCTACATATGTGAACGCTTCTGAATCGCTTTATAGTATTTGATTTGTCTTTTCAAGTTTGTGTGCTGGCTATCTGGTTGTAACCATAAAATCAGCATAGTAGCACCATCTAGCTTTCTGTTTGCTGCTATTGCATTTCTTCTTATAAAAGGGTAGCAGAGCAATGATTCGAGCTACTGCCTTGAAGAGCAAAGTTCTCCCTGTCCCTTGGTCGAATGCTTGTTTTTTGGTTTGTGAATGTCAAGACCAGGAAGCATAGGAGAAATCAGATGAAAGAAACTGTTGAGTTTGTTTGAATTTTGCAAGCTTTACATAGCATCAGATAGTTTGGAATTCTTTTCTGATCATTTAATCATATGGCCTCACTATAGCAGCCAAAAAGTTTAAGTGTTTAGACTTTGTAAGAGTTCTCTGAGTTTTCTCAAAGCAACTGCTAGGTAGGGTGGGATACCTTGACACGTTGGTTTATCTAAGTGGTTGGCCTAAGACACTGACTGTTGAAAAGCTACACTGGACGTAGTAAGCTAAATTCTTCTCTAGGTATATATTGCACTCATAAGAAGTACAGGTTATCTCCTAAGTTAAGATAAATGCCTAGTGACCAGATACAAAGCTTTGAAGAGATGAATTACCAGAACAAGAGGTGTGCTTCAGGCATGTAATCTTTTTTTTCTGCCTAATTCACAGTTTCTCAAATCTAAATTCAGGTAAAAGATAAACTGCATAGCTGCCCAAGAAATTTTTTAAAAACCTGGTCTCTTTTTATTTTAAATGAAACTCAGGCTAATTTGATAGATAGTAAGACAATTTTGATACAAATAACAATACAGTTGGGAGAAATATCTTCATTTCTACTGATATTTCTTGGGTTTCCTACTATATTGATCTTTATGGACTATTTTCTATTTATAGAGCTATGAAGATGAATAAATTCATCCTTATTCAAATCTTATGAAATTCGATAAGTATTTTATATTAAATAAATGTCACTTAAATTAATTCCTGGGAGAATTTTGTGTCTACACAAAGTTTAGGATTTGTGTTGTCCTCTAACACATACAGCTTGTTCTATTTGACAGCAGACATGCTCCATTTGTATTTTTAATACCTCCAGTTTTTTTCAAAAAAAATTTCTAATCCTAAGAATAGTAATTAATCTATTTGTCATTTGTACTACAATTACTCGTAATTAGTCTCAAATACGTTTAGAAGGTAAATTTTTCTGAAAATGCCTGAGAGATTTCCCACTGCCAGCATTAGGCCTTCCAGTTTTTTTGAGATGACCAGCAATCCATATACAAATGAGAGATTTTTCTACTAGCTTTGGGCCATTTGAAACTCCTCTGTGAAAAGATAATCCTCAGCCAGTCTTCCTCCGATGTGGGAAAGGGATGCCTACCACAAAGTAAAGATTTGTTCTTGATTCACTCACCAAATAACAAAAATACTCCTGATTCCTGTCTGTCACAGTTGTTGCCTTGTGAAATCTTGCTGCAACATGTTGAAACACTGTGGGATGCAGCAGTATGCTGTAAAATGATCCTGTCACAGGAATTGTGTGTATTCTTCTCAGCTGGGTCTAAGTAAAACTTAGTCACTCCCTCTCACTATGATTTTATATTGTGCACAGTTTTTCTTGTCTATCTTGTTACTGGCAAATGGGGTGCAACAATGTTTGCTCGGTCTAGGTGGCCTCTGCAGTGCCCAAGG
Source organism: Mystacornis crossleyi (assembly GCA_013400655.1). Lineage (NCBI taxonomy): Eukaryota > Metazoa > Chordata > Aves > Passeriformes > Timaliidae > Mystacornis > Mystacornis crossleyi. Next base: position 3,569 of record VYZQ01059909.1, read on the forward strand.
TGTCCAAAGAACCTCGTTCTCATCTACCTACACACAGGAACTCTTTTCCAAAGAGTACCTTATAAGTTAATGGGGATGTCTGGAATACAGAAAATGAACAAAAGCATGTATCTCTGAAGGGAATTCTCCCATGAAGAAACTTATTTATGAAGCAAAAGTGAGTTGGAGATTTCTTTTACTGTAATTGAAGAGGTCATGGGGCTTGGTAGCAGAGAGGGAGACATAATATTTGGCCACAACCCAGCACAAAACCCAAAAATTGACACTGTGATGCCAGTACCTGCTCTACAGAACTGTTCACAACACTTTTGAATTAGAGTTGGCTCATGTTCGGACTCAATGCGTGGACAATATGACCTTCTATTTGCTTGCCATATACCTTTGAGACACTGGGGGAAAGATTTCATTGTAAGTTCTGAAAGGAAGGCATAAAGGAGTACCAGAGTTTCAGCTTTTATTTGACTTCAAAGACAAGAGAGGTGTGAACTACAAAGTTTTGTTTCCTAATCCATGTTCAGTCTAGACCTAGCATGACAATCTCAGATTTGATCAGGACAAACACAGTAGCTTGTAGGTGGTTCTGTAGTGCTGAAGCAAACTGTATTAATGCCAGGTCTTTACTACTCATGGAAGATATGTTGTGTGGCTGATGAAATAGGCTTTGTTTGAATTTCAAACACAGTGGACTGTTGAAGAAAAAAAAGGGGGGTTGCTAAAAACATGTGATCAGCACCTGAAATATACAGCACAGCAAATACTACTGCATATTCAGGAATGTCTGCTCCTTACTTTACATCAGCGTGTGCCAAAGTGTCATCTAACATCCAGCACCACAAATCTGTATGTGTAGAGCTATGTTTTCTCTACTCAGTGAAAAATCCGGAAGAAGGATATGTCACAAACTGCTATGAAAAGTATCATGGCTGGAGACTTCAGAATACGTCAGTAAATGTAGTCATTGCTGAACACCTTGTACTGGAAAGGGCTGGCATGGCTGATCTGTACGTTAACTACTGCATGAAGTTAGCATGATTCCTTTGAAACCTTAAGAGCTTTTCAATAAAATTTACAAAGAGGGGAATATCTTTCTTTTCAAGAGTAAATCTCAGACAGTTGCTGACTCTGAATATCCAAGACCCTGAGACCTTGAAGACAAGCATCTGAGAATCCCTTTCTGCAAGATAAAACTCATAAATCCCAGCACAGAGTAAACCCAAGTATTTCAAAAACTTCCAACACGTGGAATGAGACTACTGAGAGGGTAATGGAAAACTAAAAAACTAAAATAGTGGATTTATTTTCTGCAGAAATATTGGTCAAATTTTAACCCATAATTCATAAGGAAATTTAAGCTGGATTCGAAAGCAATGGTGTATATTTTTTTGTTTATTTTGTCTGGGGTCAAAAATGCCATTCATGTAGCTGTAGCTATCTTATCTTGCTAAATTCTGACAAACTTGTCCTCATTTTTACATTCATAAAGATACATGCACTAGCATATATTAAGGTCAAAATTTCCTGTGTACATTATAAGCTGTATGTTTAGTGATGTATGAAGGTGTTACTATTATTATACCAAAGTGTCTCATGTAAGTATTTTCTGTTATGCTACTTTGTGCTTAATTCTGGTATTTCATTGTGCTAAATGAACGTTAGCATCTTGCCATGGAGAAAAGTGCTAATGTGATAACTGTGTTCACTTAAATGATTTTACTAGTACACGCTTTTGCAAATCAATTTACTATAATCAGTTGCTTTTTAAAAATGAAATTGAACTTCATGAAAAATGACACATTAAAATTACATTAATGATTGATTGGATAATGATAATGGGTTAATGCAAAATTACTATGGAAGGAAGAAGAAAAAGTGTTTATCCTGCTGCTAGATCCTTAGAGAACAGATTATAGCTATGAGCCTGATTTTCAGTGCTTCACACAGTAATTGCTTCTGAGGAGGCACAGGGAATCTTTGAAGACCTTAATGATATGCCACTGCCACTTTAATTGCTAAAAGAAGCCGAGAGAATCCTAATTCCTAAGAGAAGCATTACTAATTAAGGTGTCATTCTTCATTTATTCCATAGTAATTAATCTGAAATATTTGTAAAAGCTGAGATATAAATTTAGATCCAAACTCACTTAGCTTAATCACAACAGACTTCATGTGAAAAACATCTATGGGTTAGGCAAGGTTGATAGTAAAACTTAAAATATTTCTTATGAAAAGTTTTGATTTGCTTTTGCTCATAACTTTTTTAAAAATGAAGTGAAGGAATTGAGAAGAGATCTAAGAATCTGTTCTCATTAGTATATAATTTATATTTAAATTGTGATTCTAGTCTTCCGTTAAAAAATCATTACAACTGTTTATATAGGGTATTTCTTTTTTTACATTTCACCTTAAAGCTCCATGCTTCTGAAATGTTAAGATGGGCTTTCTTCAGCTCTGTGATGGGCAGAGTGATGGAGGTTCAGTTGTATATGTATTGTCTTTCGATCATAACTGTAGCGACACTTGTTCAATATCTTATTGCCTTCACTAGGATGGAGTATGCATAACTGATTAGGTATAGAAAATCCCCATAATCAGTCCTGCATGTGTGTCAAATCCTTCTTTGGTTTGTCTTTGCTAAAGTCCTTTTTCAATCTCACAAAATAAGCGAATGGAGTGAGTGGTCATGCGGGTACCTGTCCGTTTCCTGCTTACTGGGTTTTGTACCTTGTTCTCTTCTCAGCCTTCTTTAATGCAGTTATTCACAGTCTCACTGTGTCCTAAACTCTTCTTTTGTCATGGATTATCCCTTATGGTTTACCTTAACGGTGCCTTGCATTCATACGTAAATGCAAATTCTTTTATTCTTGTCATGCAGTATCTCAGAACCTATGACAAAACATCTCAGTGACCCATAGAACAGCTAGGTAGACTTTTCTAGTCTACACTATCAATTAACTTAACTTTAAAGCTCTTTAAATTCTTAATTTTAAAGCTCTTCCCATCTCAACTTCATGGTCTTTGTGTGCATGTGTGAGGAAAAAAATAAGTGAAAAAACCTCATCACATTAGAGAAGAGGCCATAAAGATGGTGTTGAGCTGTGCTACAGCATTACTTAGGACTTGTCATCATATTTTATATGACTGACTCCTATTTCATGTCCTCTCCACTTTGGCAAATTTGAATGTCGAATCGCTGCTGAGAGAGCCTAGGTGACTGAGTACCTTCTAGCAACAGCCACTTGTTGCAACAGTGGGATGAGATTCAGCCGTATACCAAGAAGGCTAATTGCATGTGATAATCCTACCGTGGAGAGAGAAGAATTAGAGAATGAATGGTCCAAAGAGCAGTAAACTGGACTTTTCTGAGGCACCTAGGAAGGATTTTTAGCCACTGATGGCTACCAGAATTACATTACCCAATACTAAGAGATGGTAATCTGGAAGACCTGAATTCTGTTTGGCGTTTGTCTCCTTGACTACAAAGGGAGCCAAGTGTGAAGTGTGCCCAAACAGATCTGTACAAAGACTGAGTGATTGCTGAGGATCTGGTAATCACCTCATGTGCATTTGCGGGTATTAGTTCAGTCTCTCTCGTGTCCTGTCCTAGACTTGCAGCACCCTAGTGGCTGGAATATATGAAGTACACTAGCTGAGCACCACAGCTGGTTTCATTTAATGCAAGAGGAGTGAAGTTCACCTGCTCTGGATCAATTCTGCAGTGTGCATCAAGTGCTGCAACTTTGGGGCAGTGAAGGGATTTTCTTCAAAAGCACACTAGTTACTCAGACTAATTGACCAATGTAGATAAATCCTTTTTTCTTTAGGTACTTGATTAAGTACCTGAAAGTGGTTGGGCCAAACTGGGCAACATCATCTGTTGATGCCCATGTCAAGAATTCCAATAAGGCTTCAATCCTGAAAGTACATGAAGTACACGTTTTCATGTGAAATCTTGAATTTGTGTTTGTAAATACTTGCTTTATTAGAAATTTTACAAATATAGAGAATACGATCTAAACAGCCTAGCCTGTTACTGGAAATGCTGAAATCAAAACTTTGAAAAGTTATTAACGTGCAAAAATTTTTTTTCTGTATTTTCATTAAAAATAGCAAAGCTGGTGGTAACTTAGAAGATTAAATGATGCACTAACATTGTGCTGAAAATAGACCTTAAGTTCATTAAATTTTAAGGGAGGAATTGAGAAAATACTTTGATTTGTAACTGTTTTTTTTTTTCTAAAACACTAAGTAATAACTTTTAAGTTTCATTTGCATGTGTTTTTCCTACCAAGTAAGTAGACTAGATGGGCTGACCAGTCAGTGCTATGTGGATTGAAGGTAGTATTAAAAATTTAAGTGTTGTCATGCTGTAGCAGAATGCATGCCTTCTTAGGGCCTCTTAGGGAAGATCATGATCTGAGTAATTTCATGGATGTGAGGTGAAATATAGGCAGGACTTTTTGACTATGCATCATTTGTCTTACTAAAATGAAAGCTTAGAGTAAGTTGCTTATTTTTAATACAATAAATGATGATGAAATTTATCATATCAGAAGTGTTCTAAAATTTGCCGTAGTAAGTTCAGAGTATCAGGAACTTCACAGTAATTCTACAGCATAATTGAGGAGACTCTGGTCTGACTGGAAAGTTCAGGTTGGCTTCTCCTGACATTTCTTTATGCTATTTCTTTTATGCTATTTCTTTATGCTGTTTCTTTTTGGTATTGTTACACAGTTCCCATAGCTTTGGAAAAGTATCATTCCGAGCAAAATCTGACTTTCAGTTTTTCTTGAATTTGCTGGTCTGTAAATGCACTCAAAATATGCTGACAGTATCATTAGAATGAAATTGCATGCAAGTATTCCTGCTTCTTAGCCTATTCCAGAATTATAAATCATATACTCATGTTATTTATATTTTATTTTTATTTCAGATTTTTTAGAAGTTTAAATTAAAGTTTTACTTCTTGCCATCTAAATTTCTTTTGAAAGTTGTCTAGAAACTTCTCTTACATGCATGCGTCTATAGTAATGAAGATGTAACTGATTATGATATTCATAAAATTATGCTGTACATAGTCACCTTAGCAGTAATCTTATTTTCCTACACTGCAGGACCAAACATCATTTAAATAGTTGTTTTAGATTTTGTTTATATTGCTTTATTCTGCTACAAATAAGCATAGCATCTTTCAGGTGAAAGATGCAGTTTGTTTATTAGCCTTTCTTGTCAGGTGATCTGAGTTGTTTCTTGATACCATAACACTAATCTGTGACATCAAATTTAAGAGCGAGTTATTTTCACCTGACGTACATTGACACTGCATATGGTCTGGCCTGGCATTATTTCTATACCAAGAGTGCCAGTCCTATCAACTGCAAGGATGGGGGCATGCCACCTACCTCTAATGTCCTTCTGTCTCTTGTCCTCCCATCTGTTACTTGAAGGAGGGTAAAATTCACCAAATTTTCGTCTTTTGGAATATAAGCCTTTACAAAATCAAAGGTGCTTATGGCAGCAAAATTATTTTCAGCAACTAAAAGTATGTAACCAATCTAATCCACCCTGTGTGTCAGAATGCTGCCTCAGAAACTGTAGGGTCATTTGTGCTATCATGAGTCTGCGGGTGGATTTCAATTCATAATACACTATTCTTTATGGGCAAAAAAAATTCTAACACAATACTGAATGTAAAGGCAGAGGTAACTTTTTCTATGTTCAATCAAGGGGTTTGTTGGTTTTGGTTTTTTTCCACAGTAGTATAATTTCAATTATTAAAGTATTGCATTTAATTTTGCCAAAATAGCAGAGCCTCATGGTCCTGCACTACTCTTGTTTTGTTCAAATAGTATGTGTGTCATAGCTAGCTCCCTCTAAATAGTCCATGTCCTGTTAAATGTCAACACAATTGTGTTGGCAGATCAATACTATACTGTTTTGTCGGGGGCCTTGAGTATGTCTCATCCCCAAATAGGCATCACCTTGGTGGGCTGGCAGTTTTTGCAATGTCATCAATGTGGTGATGCTTTCCTACAGAGTTCTGCACTATTAGCTCACTCTGTCTTTTTATTTAAATAAAAACTGTAAAGAAGAGCTCATCCTGCACTACAAGTGGTCTTTTTTGTGTGCTTACCATCACAAACCTGTTCTCATTTGTGCCTGTTCAGCAATGTAGCTCAAAGCCCCCTCTAACCTGGCCTTGAACACTTCCAGAGATGGGGCATCCATTACTGCTCTGGGCAACATTTTCCAGTGTCTCAACACCCCAACAGGAAAGAATTTCTTAATATCTAATCTAAACCTACCATCCTTTAGCTTAAAGCCATTCCCCCATGTCCGATCACTACATGCCGTTGCAAAAAATCCCTCTTCAGTTTTCTTGTAGGTACCGTTTAGGTTCTAGAAAGCTGCTCTAAGGTCTCCTCAAAGCCTTCTCTTCTCCAGGCTGAACAAATCCAACTCTCTCTACCTTTCTTTACAGGAGAGGTGCTCCATACCTCTGAGCATCTTTGTGACCCTCCTCTGGACTCACTCCATCAGGTCCGTGTCCTTATGTTGGCAGCCCCGGGGCTGGACACAGTGCTCTGAGGGGGGTGTGTCTCAAGAAAAATACACCTATGTTAATTCCTGCACCTGTATGTTAAATCCTGCTCATTGTTTGTCTTTGGAGCAGCAGACAGCAAAGACCTTGTAGTGGTTTGATTCGCATTTTCCCCTTTCTGTGAGATAAGAACAGGCCTACACCTTGGTTTGAAACAGTCCAGGAAAAAAGAAGAAGAGAAAAAACAAATCCAAAATCATCTTCATCTCAGCTGGAAAGCTCTTTCCCCCCACAAAAGCTTATAATGAATTTAAAAGGGAGTTTCTATATCTGAGTCCCTCACCATAGGTTTACAAAAGAGCTTTCAGCTTCTAGCATCTCCTCTCTCTCCTCTCTCTAGGCTTCNCTCTAAGACTGCCTTTCATGCTGCTGTTTGTATGGAGTAATCTGGGGACAAATTGGCAGGGGAAATGTTCTAGTAGGGGTAGATTTGAGTTCCACCACTAAGTCTCCATTGGGGTTAGACCAGCTTCCCTTCCCTTACCACATGGAGAGTTTTTCTGATAATGTTAGAAGATTGCCAGCTCAAAACTGCTCTCTGCTGTTCTTCATAGTTTTTTTTTCCAGAGACGAAAATCTATATGGTTGCGATCAGAGAAGTGTACCTAATCCTAAATACACAACTTGTTACCTTGCTCAGTAGATCAGTGGCTTAGAAGTTACTATTTTTATCGTGGGTTACTACATTTGTGATTTTAACTGCCAGTTTAAATTTTGAGATCATTTTAAGTTCAAAGTCTTAAGCAGAATGCACCATGTCATAGACCAAGTAAAAGAGAGTAAGAAACTTGGCTCAGTTTTTAGTAGGGTTGGTGTAGAGAAGTGTGCCTAAAAATGAACTCCCCTCACAGTCAGACAGCTGACAGCAATTCTCTTTCCCAAAACTGAATGTTTGCAGCTCTCTAACCTTTTTCACATGGTTTAAAGTCTTAGTTTCGAAGGGCAAAGTAAGATCTGAAACAAAAGATTTAAGAGTACAGAATGATTCTTTTTAGATTAAGGGCAGTAGGCTGGGGATGGGATGTCATTTTACAGATCTTTTAGTGAAGCCATTTAGAAACACATTCTGAGTAAGGAATACAGCCAAATTAAATTGGAGGTACGCAAGCAACAGATCTGGGACAGGTATTAAATATTACAAATATTGCCAGTAGCTGAGAATACTTGCTAGGCTAAGATCTCTACAGATGGTACGGATGTTACAATTGTTTTTTTTTTCATTCACTACTGATGAAAATAAAGCAAGCTTCAGAGGAGAGAAGCCAACAATTTCTGTAAATGCAACTTTACCATTGCTTTGTATATTGAGAAGCAATGGATCCATTTTCAAATAGACAAGTACTGCGATCCTTAGATTAGAATTGGATGATTAAGTTAATAAAGTAATCATGTAATGTAAAATTTTATTCTCATTATAGAATGTGGCTGTTCAACTTAATCACAGATGTTACATTCATTTTTAATTGAGCTGTATATAGTCTCCTTAATGGATGGCTTGGTTTTTTTCCTTGCACACCCAATGTATTTTAATTGAACACCTGATTCTTGCCATCAACACATTAACATCTGGACACTATGTTTTATGCATATAGATACACTGATTAAAACTCAGCAGAGAATGACAGATAATGGGAAAATAAAAAGAAAACATTATAGAACACTTTCAGCCATATTTTTTATTATATATTGAGAAGCTTTTAATTATCTTATTTCACTTAATTAGTCCCACAACTTAAGTCATTTGTTTTTTATTGATACAGCATGTCAGCAACTTCGCTAATTGGAACAAAATGGCATATGACTAAACTAAATATCTTGTCTAGTTTGGTCCAAAAGAATTTCTTACATTTTTTCACATTCGATTTTATTTATTTCACAGTCTTTTCAACAGTATAAAAAATATTTTGACAGAGCGGCTTGATTTAAAATTTAACATTTCACTTTTCATTTTTGTTTCTGACTTAAAGAAGATTCTAAAGAAAAAATGTTTACTTCCAAACATATTTTAGCATCAGAAAATAACACTACATTTTTTAGCTTTTAAAAATTATAGTCTTTCTTCAGAGAGAAAAGTAGTTAAAATATTTTTTGTCATTAAGACTTTAGGCACAGTTTGTCAGCATTTACAAATTTAGTCTGGAAGAAAACCAATAGTGCTGTGCCACTCCAGAAGTTGTACGTTAGGGGTTTAGGGATCTGTTTTGCACTGTTCTGTTTTAAACCAGTGATGTAACAAATCTGGCAATTCTTAAGTATAGATGAGCTCAAGTTATATAAACATTTTAGTGCATAATATTAACTTCCACTTGATTATTAACACACCTTCTAACAACAGAGAATTTATGTAAATGTAATTGATAAAAAAAGAATTTTTTTCTGCATGAGATAATTTCTTTGAATAATTGATTGTAGACCTCCCCCTAATTTTAGATTCTTCTGTTCCAAACCATCTTTTATATTTTTCATTAAAGATGTAACTTTTTCTTTACTCAATGATTTCTCAAGATGTGTGTGGTATCTCTGTACCAGGCAAAAAAAAATTACAGTTTAAGTAATTTGCATCATTTGGTTTACCAAATACTGATACTTTTGCAAAGTCCTTGCCCTGAAGTTGATTTTAACCACTTTTTGTGATTACACAGTGGCATTTTCTTTCCTCTTCAAGTCTGTCACAAACAGGTAACAGGGATGGATTTGAACCAGATTTTCTTAGTCTGGGCCATGGCATTATATACATGTCCTGACATCCACAGGAGGGCAGCATGGTCAAATTAAGGGAGAAGATGCGTGTACGATTATAATGCAGCTAAATTAATCTCGCTTTTGATTGTTTATATTGTCTTGTGAAAGTGTTTATAGTTGAAAAATTGCATGTTTTCCTGGCCAATACAGGTAAAGGAACTGTGTGTTAATTTTAGAAGTTTCAAAGTGTAGCTTCTTAGTACCTATAAACATGAAGTTTTTCTCTGTAAATACACAGTCTATTTTGGAAGAAGGTTTCAAAATATTAAGTGTGGGAGTTATCAAAGCCTAGTTGAAAATTTATCTCTGCAAATTCCAATAATTTCTGTTACAGTATTGTTGTAAATCAAATATTTGGAAAGTGAAGGTGGCTCTTCTGAGATGTTTACAGGACACAGGAACTGCTCTATTTTCTAATGCTTGACTGAGTTATAGCAGGAAATGAGTCCCTTTATATATGTGTGTCTAAATATATATATAAATATATGCACACATGTAAATTTCTGCTTGGGGAAAGAGATTAAAAATATCAATCTCAGATTTGAACAATAATTAATGAGTAATACTAAAAATATTAATTATAATTTTTGTTACATTTAAATTGATCACCCAAACACTTGTAGAAGTTATTTTATTCCTTTGTGTTATTTACAAATAAATGCCATTTTTAAAAAGGTCTTTCTAGAACCTGAAGTTAGGAGAAGCTACTCAAACCTCTCCTTGCATCCAATTCATCAGCAATACAGCTTCTATTTTCTCTTAGATTTTATGGATTAAAAAAAAAAAAATAATAATTATTTAACAGCAATTTTACAGGTGAATAACATGGTAGTATTGCAATTTTGGGAAGACAGTTGCTTGTCAGACAAGCCTGTGCAGCAGGAATGGACTGACCCCAGTAGATGGCTCTGATGCTCCCTCACAGTAAATTCTGTGTTCTTAAACTCCTACTTCTACAGCTCCAGTCACAGACCAGTTCCAGTTTAGTAACTCCAGTGGGGAAACATCCTTTGAATGTTTTATTTTTACGTATTTGTCATGATAAAGAACTTAGACCAAGATCAAATCCATGCTGTTTTTATAGACTTATATCTTTGTTGCATAGCTTTTTTTTTCCCCCACTACTACCCAAACCAAAACCATCTTAGGAATTTTTTTCCTAATTACATTAATGAATTTTAAAAATCCTGAATGCCATGAAGAAATACATAAGGAACTTTCTCAAAGGGGATATATTTTTCAGTGATGCATTTCTGTTATTTTCTGGTATAAGTCCTCCAGAATTCAGTTTTAGATTGTCTGCTTCTGTGTGGCATTTCCAAGGATAAACATCCAATCACGTTAATGGTTCTGATACAAATTACTGTACACTGAAAGCTCTCTCATCCAGTGCCACAAGACAATTGCTGAATAATATTAGTGGGTGCCAGTTTCAGTATTTGAGATGCGGAACTGTGCTACTGAGTGTGGATTTTAAAAGTTTGAAATGCTTGAGAAAACCATTATGGAAATTATTTGAAGCAAAAATCCATTAAAAAATTATAAACACAGAGACACCATTTCTAGATAAAGAAACACTGGGGACAGTGTTAGGAGTATGTGAGGACTCTGTGGGGATGTATGCCTGCAAGCTTCCCTCCATGTCCTGTTGAGAACAAGGCACAGGCCTGAAAGTACTTTTGAGTGGCCACTTCTGTGTTCTTTTGGAGAAGTTTCTTCCAAAGTGACATGGAGTCAGAAGTCTATTTGTTTCTCTGGCATCTTTAAAATTCTACATGTATTCTGTATAGGAAAGTTTTTTAAAAATCGCTATTTTTTAATACCATAAACTGATTTGCTGGGTCATACTATGGAAGCTTTCTTCCTTGTTTTTACCCTTGTATTGTCATCAAAAGATGACCAGGAATGTAAAAGTACTTTTTTGAATCTAGTGTTTGATGAAAGCATGACCTACAGGTGTCGTTCTGCACCAGTAGGTTTTTTGAGGCAGAATGACTCTATTAGAAAATTAGATTAGCCTTACTGTCTTGGACCAAATGTTCATCTAACGTGTCTTCCACTTTGGCCAGCAGCAGATGACTAGGAAAATTTATAAGAGTAATTTCTCATTAATCTTCTTAGAGAGTATTCTTTCAGACTCCACGCATTGCAGACAAAGGGCTTTCTGAGCCAGATAGGACTCTTTGCATATGCAAACATTCCTTGCAATTAAATTTCTCTTTCGCAGCCTGTCCAGGAATGCCTAAAATGCACAATGAAATGTAACTAATGTGACTTCATGGAAACAAGCCTCAACAGTTGCACTGCTGTGTGAGTGGAAATTAATGTCTGGCACTGTTCCTGCATTCCTTAGAGGTGCTCAAGACATGATGGAGACAGTCCGCACCACTGGTATACAGACAGCATTGTGTCCTTGCTCTTGTATGTTGGGTGAAAAGAAAAGTATTATTCATTGGATCCAGTGTTTACATGAAGTCTGCTTGATTAAAAGGGACTTTTCCAATGTATGAGAGCATGAAGTGTTAAAATTTTAATCCAGAAGAAAATCATATAGTTCCCAATAAAAACCTTTTTATTTCTGCAACATGGTGAGAGACTGCTCTTTCAAAGATTGTGTGTGAATTCCGAAAAGGTAACTGCTTTTTTGCCACTGCTGCTTGAATTGTATTCTAGTGCTTTTCATTCTGGATGATTGTGTAGTAGCACAACTAAAAAGAATTGTTTTCTGCCAAGTGTGCCAAACATTTTGAAATCTCTACACTCAATGTTATCTCTGTTTGTTATTAGCTAAGGTCAGCCATTGCATCCACAGGAGTTTTACCTCATAGCATTGGCTGAAAAGAGCAAACAGGTTTATTATTCTGAATTCTGCTTTAGAATGAATAATTTTGTCAGACTGCAAATAACAAACGTTTTACATGAATGTCAGATTGTTGACTTTTCATGATTGCTAGGTACAGAAAACCTCCTTCCTATCATCTCTCTTTTCAGACTACTAATTACAACAACTAAGTTAGGAGTCTTTGTACTGTAGGGATCTGGCAGAGCCCAGGGAGACAGAGGGGTACTTCCAAAGGGTAATCTGCAAAGTTCTGAAGAGGAAATATACCCCAAGCACTTTATGCTGGATCCATACAAAATAAAAGGGAAACGTTCACTGAAAGTGGCAGAGTGGACTTGGAAAGACAAACATATTTAATTTGCTGTTTCCCCTTGGAAAACTTTCTTTTCACTTTTTTTAAATCATAAGTGAGTTGTATGTTTTGACACATGTTAAAAGGCCAAACAGCTTTACAAGCTTCTGAAATATATTTTCCAACTTCTGGAAGGTAAGGGCTGTTGTGAGGCTTTCCTGAGTGTTTCTTCTGGTGCACTAGGACCTCAAGTTCTGAACAGTCTTGCTCTTTTACACTTTCGTTTCTCTCCCATAGAAATTAATGTGGAAATACTAACCTCCTGCACTGGACATGTTGTAAGGAGTAATTGCTTGGTTTATAAAGCACTACTCAAGTCTCAAGTAACGCTCCTGTTAAGAGAACAATGCTATGTAAGTGAGGACTTGTTAAACTGAATTGTTTCAATGCTTTGGTGATGTTTTTAAGTGGTGGTTTTAACTGAATTCTTTTAGGAGTCTTTTAAAAAAATCCAGCTATCAAGAATTTTTAAAAATAGTTTTAAAACATCATATCATTCCGAATAAACATCTTCTGTGTGCACAAATTTTAGGAAAGTGCTAGACTAAGTCATTATCATAATTTCTGTCCTTCATTTCGAATCACAAATAGGGATACCAAATGTAACATGCCTCCTCATTCCTTTGCTAATTTAGACATACCACTTTATACTAATTCATAAGTACTTTAAAATACCTACTCATGATAATGACAAAAAATGTTATGGAAATACTTAGAATTTACAGTCTTTAGAATGAAAATGTATGTATCTCATTCTTCTAACATGTTTTATTACAAACAAAGTAGCTCTGTTGAGGTCTGTATTCTTTATGAAATTAAAATTACATCAATACAAAAATGGCAGTGAATAGAAGTACGTGACCAGTTGGAGATAATCAAAGCCAAGTATCATTCCTGAAAGAGATCACTGCTTTTACTGGCCTCTACCACCAAAGTTTTCGGCACCTTTTGACCATTTCCATCAATGGATGTGTATGACCTAGAAAAAAAAGTAAATTTTTCATTTATTTGATGAACAGGTTCAAACATGGCAAACAGGTTCTCAGCCATTTAGGCTTTCTAGATCACAAATAATATCACTGCCTGGCTGGAAAAAAGGTCATCAGCTTTTTCTATCTAATTGCAGTACCATGTGCTTCCAGTGACATGGAGAGATGTGTAGGCTGGACACCCATCTGCTTCTGGGTGCTCAAGATGCTTGCAAGTTATTTAAGGTCTGCCAGTGTTAAGAACTGTTTCCACAGCCAAAGTGAATGCTCAAGGGAGAGCAGTGCAATTTAAATTTTTTCTACTGCTTCAACACCACAATTTAAATTTAGATTTTCACTTTGAAAACCAGTCTCTTAGCTTCTGCTTTCTGTGCTTTTGTGGTCACGGACTGTTATCCTTTTAGATGAAATTAAACCAAGAGATGACCTTCAGGGTTGTACCCCTATATGCTGCAAAACACAGGTAGCTGTTTTGTCCATGGGTTCAGTTTAGAGCTAGCCCAAAGTAAGCTGCATCAAAAAGCACAGAGGGTGGATATCAGCTCCTCAGCACCAGCTGTTTTGCAGTTGGGCTGCATTACCTGTTTACATTGCAATTAGATTACATTAGAATGTAATCAAAGTGCTTTCTACATTTATGTTGCATCTGAAGGATTTAATTCTTTTATTGCCTAAAATTCTCTCAAGGCTAAAGGATGTTTTTCTGTCTTGACGAGCACTCACGCTTACATGCCAAATAGGTTTTTGTGATATGACATAAATTAGATTAATAATTCTCAAGTTGCCATTGCAGTTACTTCACAGGTTCCCTAAGTACTGGCGTGCATATTCACAAACGGTGCAGCGCTCTAGAGTGTAGTAAGATATCACTGTTAAAGAATCAGATTGTCCAGCATTCCTATTACCATTTATACCGTAAGTGAAAAGTGTTTAGCAGGAAAAAAAGCCACACGTTTTCCTGTTCATACGATAAGCATCTTGCTTATTGGAATAAATGGAACTGTTTTCTGTAGCTGTGATTTTTTTTTTTTTACTTGACATTCTTAAACATTTCTTTATCCTTAGCAGGCATAATTACAGTAGTTTAGGCTGATTTTTTTCATTCTATCTGTTGAACGCTTGTTTAGTTCTCTTTCTCAAGAGCAGAGAAAGTACTAAAATGAATCTGAGAATGTTTACAGCTAGGTTTCTTATGACCCAGGTCATATTGTTGTCTTGAATCAGTTTTCTCTCTCGTCCTCAACTGAAAACAAAAAAATGTCTTAATCTTGCGGGGTTAAATAAAAGGAGGAATGCAGTGCAAGGAAGATTCCTTTTATGCAAGGCGCGGGGATGACTGAAAGTGCCTGTGGGCATTTGGTCCCCATTGGCTCTCTCAGCGAATGCAGTGATGCCCACGGATAGCCTGTATTGTTGTCAGTTAAATGGGATCATGAGTGTCTGAAAGGTGTTTGAGAATGAACTGAAAATCATTTTCACAAGTGGATGATTACTTCTGCCACATGTTAACCGAACTCTATCAGAGTGGCCCAGATTTTTGAGACTGCATTAATTGCTCTTTCAACCTTGACTGAGGTTTCTCTTTAAGAAAGGCCTTTGCTGGACTAAACTGCTACACGTATTGATTTTTCTTTCTATATTTTTTTCATTGTTTGTGATAAATGAAGCCTTTTACAAGTAGAGAATTTATCATTCAAGATGTAGATAGATTGCTTCATTCCTTAGAATAAAAAGGCTGGTCTAAAAATGATGTCTGTAGAAGGAGTAAGTCCATTCTCATTTCTCCCTCAGTGAATAGCTCCGGTATTCTACACACAATTATGTTTTTCAGCTATTCATTAGTGCTGATTTTTTTCATCAAAAGGTAGAAGCCTGCACTCTCGCAGTGAGGTGAGGACTTAGAGCAAATAAGCTGCCGTCTTCCTTCCCATGTGTCATCACATAACTGAAGCTGAACTATAATATTTAGCCATATGGTTTTGCATTTTGGTAGCACAAGGAAATGCACTTTGAGAGATATTCAAACTTTATGTATTTGCAACACGGTCATGCCCAGACTTTTTAAAGAAAATGGTTGTTCATTTTGTTTGTTCTCTTTCTGGAGAAGAAAATTATGCTCACTGAGATGAGATGATATATAAAACATTTTTATCCAGGTGTTTCTGTGTTTTGTAGTGGAAATATAATTTCTTGTAATTTTATTTGTTTTCCAGGAAAATTAACTATAAATATTAAATGGGAGGATTTTGTACCATGTTGAAAGAATTGTNCAATTTTGGTCTAATCCGTCCATGTTGAAAGAATTGTGAGGTATAGTCATGTAATTCCATGCCTTCATACAAATCCAATTTTTATTTTTTCGTTTGGGAGTCAGTGAAGAGAAAGAAAGCAGTATTAAATAATGTTGAACAAAAGATTGCAGAACTGTTTTTAAAAGAAAAAGTCTCCGAAAAGTGATTGCATGGTTTGTACATTTGGTTGCATTTCCATATTACTACAAAACATGTTAGAAAATCTTCACATTGGGGTCACATTTAATGACTCAACATATTTGATCATTTTCTGTGTACTGAATAAATGGAGGTGTATTAGTCTTAAGTTACTGGAAATTAGGTGAGTAATATAAGAAAACTGAAGAGGGTAACCGCATGTGCATACTAACTATAAATTTGCTTTCTAATGTGCATTTGTACAGACATAGATGTTCCGTGTACATATCTCATTTATTATATACTTTTACAGACTAAAAGTCTGTCATCTATATGTGTTTCAACATACATGAAAACACCAATCTTTTCTTCTTGTCAGAATATTTATTAAACATTCTCAAAACATGATCTTAAAGAGAAGTCAAATAAATCTAAGCANTTACTCTTATATTGTTCAAATTCAGGGGAAGTATTTCAGTGTCTTCCTTCCCTGTATATGGCTGAACTTTAATAATTCAA
>VYZQ01059912.1:0-15591 GCA_013400655.1 Mystacornis crossleyi
GTCCAAACCAGGACAGCACAGAAACATAAGGTTCATGGGGTCAAGGAGTAATGTGCGCCAGCTGCTGAAGGAAAGGTGTAAGGCAGAGTTACATACTGGAGACAAAGCCACCGTGACTGAAATTCCAGGGAATTCAGGAAAAGATACGGGATTTTGCTAGAAAGAAAGTTATACCTGGGCCCAGAGAAGAACCTGAATGGGGAAGCGCAGTGGCAGCAGAGGAGCACTCGTAGCTTTACACTGTGTTATTTGTTCCTGCTTTATACTTCCAAAAAGAAACAGTTCAATACGCTTTAATTAGGCCAACTGGACACCCAAGAAAACATTTCACAGCCTTGTTTACAGGGAAAAGCCCTTGCTCTTCAGGAGAATGAAGGCTTCAACTTCATCATCTATACAGTAAACTTGCAACATTTGAAAATGAATTTTTAAATGGTAATTTGCACTATAAATGAGAATTACTAGCAATAGCGCCTGATAGTAGCAATTTGAGAGATTTCAATTAGCTCATTAGTGTTTTTTGTCAAATAATTGGTGGGAAACACTGGCATTTAACAAATTACAATAATTTTTCTTTATTTTTAACTGTGTTTCAATAATTATGAACAGTATTTCAAAGGGCTTTGAAATAACTATTTCAAAAAGAATGATATGAATGTCCTTGTTCCTTGTCATCAGAAATGGCACAGGAACCCCACCTTATACCAGGGACAGTCCTAAAATATTTCATAATTGTGAAAAACAGGCTCACAATCTTGAACTTTCAGAAAAAATTATTAAACAACCAGTTAACACTACAATTAGAAACCACTGCAGTGGTCTGCCCAGCACAAGCCAAAGAGCAGCGCTGGGTGTGTAGCCATGAACAGAAGTGGCCAGAAGCATGCCTGCAGCCGGGGCGGGGGGGGGAGGGCAGGAGGGGCAGGGGAGAAGGGGGGCCTGATATATTTTCTACCCCAAAACTCTGCTCCCCAGATCATCCATTCCTCCACCCACCAAAGTCCTTGTAATTGGCTCATTGTTGTCTGGGTTATCTTCATTGGCTCGTTTTCATTGGCTTGCTGTCTGGGCTCTCCTAATTGGTTTCCTGTTCATCCAGTGCTGTTCCTCGTTTCATGCCTTTATGTTAATCACCTGTCAAACTCCTGCCTCTTAGGTTACCTCCTCAGTTTCTAGAAAGTTCTACATTTATTCCTATTAGGTATAATGATTAAAACAATAATTCATCTACATTGAAAATTCTAGCAATTGAACATTCAAAGTGTTAAACCTTTAATTTATTAACAGGGGTGAGACAACTGGGATTAACTGTAACAGCTGAATTAACAAAATAACCTTAATTAACTACCACAACTATAACCACTTCTTATAACTCTTAACCAGATGGCTAATTCTTTATGTAAATGTGAAAGCCATTCACCCAAAATCCACTTATAACAATAATCCTGTTGGAATTGTTGAACTCAGTGGAGTGTGGCTCCAGGAAGATTCAAAATCCTTTTGTCAGATCAGAATTAAATTTTTACCTCCTATGTATTGGGTGGCTTATGATGGATATGGGGAGGCAGGGATGTGTCCTGCATCCAACCTGGGATGTTTTCCTGTGAGGGCTTTGGTCTGTGTTGAGCTATGACGGTGGCAGCACTCTGCAGGCTCTTGTGGAAACAGCATCAGCCTGCACAAAAGCCCAAAGAGCATCTGAGCAGAATAATGATGTTTTTCTCTGCAGCACAGATGTGCTGCTTCATGACAGCCACTTCTCTGAGTGTTTTAGTGGTACAGGGCTGAGGCAGAGCTGGAAAAGAGGGCAGGGGTGACACTGTGGGGGCTGCTGTTGACTACCAGCTTCTGGCCGCTGTGCCCATTTCTCCTGTGGGGACTTTAACCTCTCTGGCATTGCCTGGGAGGGAAATGCAGCCAGGCATGAGCCATCAGGGGATTTTTGGAGTGTGTCAGGGATGGAGTGAGTTCAGCTCCTGAACCGAGCAGGGACAGGCAGAGCTGGACCTCCTGGTGAGCAGCAAGGAGGGGCTGCTGGGGAGGTGACAGTCATTGGCTACAGTCAGTGGTGGTCAGGGTCCAAGGGGAGTGAGGATTTGGGAGCAGTAGAGAACACGCCCAGACTTTAGGAGGAGAAGGAAACTTTGGTGTGTGCTGAAGAAAAACTAAAGTAAGAGGGCAGGGGGAGGTGTATGACACAGGGTGCACTGATGCAGGGCCCTAGTGTAAGAGCAGATGTTTTTCTGTGGGACAGAAATTCCAGCACGTTGGTAGCCTCAGTGTAAAAGCCAAATCTTCAGAGGAAGAGCCAACTATTAAACAAAAAGCACAATCACACCATCAGTTCAGAGATCTGCACTCTTTTGTTTTGCAGCATATACACCTTAAATTGCACCTCTAAAATGTTGTGACGAACACAGGAAGTAGGGTTTGTGTGCTTTAAGTCGGGTTTGTGTGCTTTAAGTCTTCATTCTTTCTTGTGGGCTAAGCTCCCTGAATAACGCACTTCTTCCCTGACATGGGGCCAGCAGGTGACTCCCATGGTGCACTACATACCCGTGTCAGGAGGTGCTTCAGGTGCAGGAGAAGTGGAGACAAAGTTGGACAGAGTCACTGACGCTGGAAAAATGAGGGGACAGATGTACAGAGAGCCCCACAGGTGTTCAAGGTGCTGGTTTTAAAAGGGAGGTGCACTCTGTAAAGTACTGAAAGGAAAAATCTCAGGTACAGGCGAAAGTAAAAAACCCAAACAAAACCTCCAAACAAAATGTTTCCGTTCAGATCAATCCGACCAATGAAAATGCTTCTCTAGTGAAATTAACAGTTTTGCTTGGGGAATTTCTCTTTTAATGCCACGATATTTCTTACCAATGTTTTTGGGGTAATAGCTCCCAGGGGTCTTATTAGGTACTAATTTCCTAGAAACTATTAATAAGACACTGGTAAGTCCCTTAGGTCGTGCTGAAAAATCTCACTGGAAATAATGGCAAAATCGTTTTGGTTTTGTATGTATATAAACACTTGGAAGAAATAGATACACCTCTAGGGACCATTGTCAGTCCAATTACTTTGAAATTTCTCAAAACAATGATGGAATTGCTCTTACCTGCAGTCATTTGTCTACACCTTTGTGAGTTGCTAAACTAAATGCTGATGATACAATCCAGTACATTAATATATAATTTAAAATATGGCGTTAGACCCAAGCTTTCACTGGTGGCAGTAAAAGCTTTGGTTTGGAATTGGGGTATTATCTGATATGTCCATGAATTGGTAGATGTAGAAGTTGAAGGGCTTTTGTTCTAATTTCTAATTTTTATGAGACTGTAAAGTGTCCAAGCCCACAGACAGTTCATGCTGTGTAAATGCCACAGCTCATTTCTCTGCCCCAAAAATCGCGTCTTTCTTTAAATACAGTTCTCATTTTCTGTGTCTCTTGCCAAGCAGCTCCTTCCAGGAGGGGTCCAGCTTCACTCCCTCTCTCCATTCCTGAGCAAAGCCCTCCTGCCATCCACAGGGATGGGGCCAGGGGAGTTGCAGGGTGGGGCAGGACCACCTGGCCTGGGGAACCCTGAGCATGGGCCATTGAGGAAGGAGGGACACAACTCCCTGGGATCCCCCTCCCCTGGTTAAAGATGTTTCCCCACAACTGAGGTGTCCCTTCACTCTTGGAGGACCTTCCTTGGTTACTGGGACCTGAAGCATCCAAAGGAAAGAAAAAGAACTAAATAACAACATTACTAAGAGCCTATACATGAGCTCTGCTCGTGACTGACAGGTGGGTAAGCATCTCATTTACTATCTTTATTTTCTAATTAGTAGAACGGTCAGCAGGCAAAACAAACCTCATTGCACAGTTTCTTTAAGATTTGGTTGCAAGTTTGCCCCAAGCCCAGGGCGTTCCCCTGCCTTCAGTGCAGCTGTATACACTGTGGGTAGATGGAGGTCCAGAAAACTGCAGTTTTGTTTACCTGCTTCCATGGCAATACTTTTTTCTTAAAAAAGCCCCGAGCTACAGTCAAAGTTCGGAAAGAACCCTTTATATCTTCTTGCAGAACAAATGCAATCAGTGTGCCATCAACAACTTTCATGAGCTGAGAGGTACTTAGAATTATTTGGTAACTAAATTGCTGAGGGTATATCTAGCCCGACCATTTATTAAAATCATTGAGCTGTTTTCTCTCCACCAGCAGAAAACCAGAATAAAAGGTGCAGTAGAAGTGTTTTGCAATTATGGTGCATAATGCTAGCTTTAAATAACCAAAATAACGTGTTTTTCCCATCAATATCCTTACACTGAGTCTGTGCTGGTTGCAGCTGCCTGCCTAGTGATATTAGGTGGGTCTAGTTGCTCATGTACGTACCCTAATGTTCTGATAAACCACTTGGCTTTTTCTGCCAAACAGTTCTTACAGCCAGGCAAGGGGGTTCATTTGGGTATGTTTTAGCTCTGCTTCGGTCTGCAGGCACATGAGTAATTGGTGTTCAAACTACTAAACCTCCTAATGACTAAAACATTTTTAAAAGCTTGGTGTGGAACGAAGGAGAACCAACTAAAGCATCGTGTTTTGCCACAGAGTTAGAAAACTACACAGATGCCTCTGTCCTACTCACTACAGAAACACTGAAATAACACCACAGGTCACCATGAGGCAGAAAGCTTCTCTCTGATGTTCTGGAGGTTTGGAGCAGGAGCAGAAACACACTGTCTGCAGTTAAGGTTTAAGGGCAGGTAGTTAAAGGGGTATTAAAGCCCCTTCTTGGGGCAGCCAGTAAAGGCTGTGGCATTTTCAGTAGTCTGAAAAACATTTATTTTGATGGGACTCTCCCTCAGGCATGCACATCAGAAGGAGGAGCAGCATCCCCGAGGATATGTAAACCTCAAAATTCAAACTTCAGCCTCAGCCCTAACCCATTCCACAGCCATTCATCTCTGCCCTGGTGCCTTTGTTTTTATGCACACAGAGATACCAGACACTGATTTGAAACCTTTGTGTTTTGATCCTTCTCCAAAAGGAACCCCAGGCAGAGTTACGTAGTTTTTATTTAACCTGTCTAAACTGCTGTTGAGGGCTATGTAATTTGACTGTCCCTGGAACAGCGGAGGTAGCTGAGAATCTCAAATATTTGCAACCTGAGAGATTAAGTGAATAGGCAAAACCAGTTTCTAATGGGTTTTCCTAAATTAATGTGTCTCCCTCTCAAAATACGCACACAAGGAAATAGTTATGTAAATGAATGCAATTGGATGACAAGCACAGCAACGCCACCCTAATTTAAAAACTAAAATTGTCTGAAATGGAAAGTTAAATTGGATGCAATTAGTGCAGCCTAAACAAAGGAACTTACTTAGAGCTACACTGATTTAACCTTACCAGGTCTCCTAGTGATGAGCCAGATGGTCCCTGCTAAACCTGCTGAGCATCCCCTGGACCTCTGCATGGCCCTGTCCTTCTTCAAGGATGATTTTTTCCAGTTCCTTATTTCTTGTTGTGTGGGAAGACATGACCTATAACATCAGCCCGTTTACAGAATAAAAAGGAAGCCGTGGCAGGCAACCTGGTGCTTTCAGTGGCAAACTTTTAGTTTGGAATTGCTGGTTAGAATTTAATGAAAAGAAAAAAAGAGGGCTTGGGGTAAGGGCGGAATATTCCAGGATTTTAACTCTTCCTGTTTGACAATCCTCTTTTTGCCTAGTTCTCTGATGAAATGCAAAATACAGTTTGTGTTTGTCCTTCTCCCACTGCCACTCAATTTCTGAATGTAATGGACTGAATTTGAAACAGTGACTTGAAAGGTTCCAAATACTGCCCTAAAGCCACAAATTTAGGAGAAAAAAAAGAGAAAGGGAGAGACCCTAACTCTTCAGTAAGAGAAGAGGTGAGAATTGCTTTTCCCCAGGGGAGTGGTCAGAGCACCAAGCACTTCCTTTTCCTTGGCACAGTTTCCAGGTTTTCAAGAGGCTCTGGGCAATTCTCTTTGCTTCAGTTCTCTTACAGTCACTTGTACTTGACTGTCCGGCTCTCTTGAGCCTTCCCTCTCTTCCCCCACCATAATTCTTCTCCTCCTCCCTAAAGAGAACTAAATTAAGTACAGAGAACAAGGAAGGTGGTACATTCTTTGATTTTTTTTTTCTCATCCAGGTTGCTTTATGCAGCTTCACTGCTGGACCATAACATCTTGTGTTAGGAAATGTATGAGTGGATATTTAGAAACAAACACATACAAACCAATCCTAAACCAGAAAACATCAACAGGAAATAAAAGGAATTTTTATTTTCAACTGGTTGCTTAAAAAGGGGATAAAGGGACACAATTTTGGACGGACTGCATGTGAGTCAAACCTCTTATAACGGTCTTGTTTTTAACTCATATACAGTCTTACCTTCTTTCTTTAAAGGAGTGTAAATTTCCAGCTGACAATGCTATTTCAAAACAAAGACAATTTCCTTTTTACCCTTTTGCAGGGAAATGCAGGAAAACACTGACACATTTTCAGATTGTCTCTCCCCAAGTGAACTGAATGTCATCAGCTGTCCCCTTCTTTCTCAGTTTTCTTAATTTTTTAACAAATGTTCTTTCTATGAAAAGTCTTGAGTGATTACTAATATATATTGTCATGAACAGTCAAGCACTCTGAAAATTGTACTGGATAAGGCTTTCCCACCTTTGTTTTGAATCATAGCATCACAGAATCTTTTAGGCTGGAAAAAAGATCTCTGAGATATCAAAGCCAATTTTTATCCAAGCACTGCCGAGCCCACCATGAGACCACGTCTGTAAGTGCCACATCTCCATGTATTTTAAATCCCTCCAGGGATGGTGACTACACCACTGCCCTGGGCAGCCTTTTCCAGTGTTTGACTCAGCGGATAAATCTAGGCTCGTATCTCTTCATGACATTTTCCTACTTCAACATTATTTTTTAGAGATCTTGGGAAATGCTTGTATTGAATTAACACCCTTTAAAACTTGCTTCATGAAAGTCAATCTCACAGTATATAAATCTGTGCTGAATTTGGTCTTTCCTGTGGCTCATTTTCTTCTCTTCTGGTTTATGCAAAAGAAAGACCTCGAATGTTTTCTTATGTTGTTTTTAACCCTTTTCTGTTATGCACTCACCCTCCTCAGTTAAGAACTTGAAATGCCTCTGAAAATACAATAAACTGTGGGCAGTGTTGCTGAAAAGAAGCAAATTACCTCGAAAGCCAGAGGCTGGGTGCTGTCCAATGTGGTCTGCGCTCAAGATCATTAATATAAAAAGGACAAGAGGGTGATTGAGAGACTGCAACCTGCTCTGAAGAGGCAATGCAGGCTGCAAGGGGGTGGTGGACACCTGCAAAGTAGGTTGAAAGTCTTCTTGGTGGTGTGAACTGTCCTGCCCAGGTTGATGTCACCCACAACTAAACTGCTCAAGCTTCTGCAAGAGTGAATGGAACTCCAACCTTTTCAATTTTTTTCCAGGTCCTCTCTCAATATGGATTATTTCAAACTCTCCAGTTTTCCCCACCATGCTCTTGATTCTTTTGCACTCTTTTTTCTTCCTCTCGCCCCCCTGAAGAGGTGCCCCCCGTGGGGGGGATGGGCATGAGTGGATGCGTGGGGCACGGGGTTTCTCTGTCCCTGTTCCCTTCGTCAGGTGTACCCCAAATCCTGTCCCCTATTGGTCAGTTTGAATGTAGCCCGCGGGAATCCTGTACTTAAGAGGGTGTTCATGGGACCCCGGGGGGGGGTTGTTCCAGACCTGTTCTGGGAGCAAGTCGCTGTCGGAGTCCCTGCCGGGCTCCGGCCATGTGCGGCCAGGGGGAATAAAATCTGAAAACATCTATCAAATATCGTCTCCTTGATTCTTCCACGGGCCAAGGCTGTCTCCCAGGGAAAGGTTGCAGCCACCCCACTGCAACACCCCCCCATTACTCTGTGTTCTTGGCTTAAGGGCAACACACCCCATCTATTTTATTCATCTGTCAAAAAAAAGAGGCACACGTAGTTTACGTGAGGTGGGTTTGCACCATTCTATTTCACTAACAGTCTGATCCCTGGGAAGGAGAAAGCTCTTTAGGTGCTTTCAGCACATTGACAGAGGGACTGAAAGCTGTGCAGCAGCAGCAGCTCAGTTGTGCGTTGGCAGTGACGAAGCACTGAGGTCTCGAGGTTAAAGCACCAGACTGGGACCTGTACTCTAAAGGATTATCCCCATTAGCTGGTGCAGGGACCTCTCTGGAATTCTGTTTCCTCAGCACTAAAATCATTCTGGTGGTGTTTGCTTGTTTGATAAAACACTTCCTGCAGAGGGAATGGGCTGTGTAAGAGGTAGGTGACCCTGCTGTGGAATGGGTCCTGAGGATGCATCCGAGTGTGTCTTCAGTTTGCATGATTTGTGTTTGCCTTCTCCACAGAGGACCCGTGTACTATTGCTTTGTGTCTGGAAATTTAAGTTTCTTCCAGGGTAGTGACAACTTTTTAAAGTATGCCAGATTTGGGTGCATGTGGAGTGTGGGAAGAAGGGCAAGTCACTGTGCAAAGTTGGTTGCTGAACGAACTTAAGTCATTACTTTTTTAAGTCAGAGCCCTTGATGGGTGCCAAAACCACTCTCTTCCTGAATATACTGTAATGGACCTAAATACGCTGCCTTTTCATTTTGTACATGCTACACCCCACATTGAGTTCATCACATGACAATCTGTTTTCAGTTTACGGGGGTTTTGCATGTTTTTCTCCTTTTTTGTGTTTTTGTTGTTGTTGTTGTTTTTTGTTTTGTTTTGTTTTGTGTTTTGTTTTTGTTTTTGTTTTTAACACGTCCAAGCATTTTCTGTCTTTATGGCCCATTGCACCTTCCTATTTTTTTGTGATTTGAGTGATTCATAAGGACTATTACTTTCAGTGCAGAGTACACAGGAAACTTTTACATGTGAGTCACTGACAATCGTACAGAAGTTAAAGCCACCGTTTTGAAATAACTCATGCCAGAAGAAAATTTGGTGGTTGTTTTCGCACCTGTAGTTTTAGCTCAGTGTTCTGGGAACAAGAGTCACCACGACTCTCTGCGTTCTCGACGGGTTAAACAACTCCTTCTGAAGAAAACCACGAAAGCTGTTGTGTAAGCACAGTGCAGCAACACCTGCTCCAGGTGTCCTGCTGCAAGCACCGCTGAAAGGGGCAAAGGCTTTATGCATGGTTTTGGAAGCCTTTCCCTTCTTCCTCCCCAGTCTGCCTCTCTGAGTTCCTTGTACCAGGCTAAAGCAGCTCCTGCTTCACATAGAGGTAAGAGCTCTGCATTCTCCTCTTCTTCACATGGACATTCAACCTCCATCCTCATCCCATCCAAAGCAGATAATGCTCCCTGATTCTCACCACATGCCTTTGCAGAGGGAAAGTGCTTGTCACCTTTTCTGTAAATGTAGAAATGAAGCACAAAGCAAGGCAGAGCCACATCTAAACTGAATTCAGAACCCAGGCACACAGTTTCACAGGACCCATTATTTAGCTTTGAACTGAGGTGCTGCCCAAATGCTCCTTCCAGCCCTCTTCCAGCTCCATGCTGCT
This sequence comes from Mystacornis crossleyi, assembly GCA_013400655.1. Classification (NCBI taxonomy): domain Eukaryota; kingdom Metazoa; phylum Chordata; class Aves; order Passeriformes; family Timaliidae; genus Mystacornis; species Mystacornis crossleyi. Next base: position 9,548 of record VYZQ01059912.1, read on the forward strand.
TTCCTTGAACTGATGCCCAGTGCTCCTGTGGGTATGTTCAGCTAGTTCAGGTCACAGATCCATCTAGAAATATACTCAAATAAGGGGAAAAAAAAAAAAAAAAAAAAAAAAAAAAAAGGAAGAAGAAAACCAAAATATCCCACTGCATGGTGTAAGAGGTGGTGCAGGTACCAAGGGCTAATGGACTAAGGGATAGAAGTAGACTGTGACTTCTGCTTTGAGCATTAGCGTGGGGAGTGTTGAGCCTTATTCCCCAAAATGAGTGGTAGTGAGGATAAAGCTCTCCAGTGGCACCCCCAGTCATGGCTCAGGCTCCTCGGCTTCCTCTGAAATGCCAGAGGAAAGAGGCAGACGCTCCCATCCAGCACCCAGGGAAACTGGCACGATGCGTTCACTTGTTGCACATCCTGAAAGGATGCCAACGTCAGGAATAATAACTTACCGGGGCCTAAACAGAAGAAATGACGCAGATTTGCACGCTCAGTCACCGTTTTCTCTAAATGTCAGATCACATGCTGTTTTCTTTCTCTTGTACTCTGACTTCTGCATCAGCACAGATTTTATCTGACTCAGACTTGGTGCAGATGGAGAGCTGTGAGCTGTCCCATAAATGACAGCCCGCCTGTCCCTTGGATAAAATACCACAGCTAATGAGGTGAGATAATTATGTCTATCCCACTCCCACTACCCTTCCAAGAGCCAGCAAGCTTTCAATTAGGGAAAGGCCAAGGTAGGAGGATTCTGAAAATCCTGAAGACTCAAGATTCTGGATGAGCACAAACATCACCGAAAAGTTTCACAGAGGGCGGAAAAGAAGAACACCTCAAAAGAGAAATGCTGTTCCTTCTCTGGCCCTTAGTCCTCGTGCATTTTTGAAGCTGCCAGAGCTCACACACCTTCCAAATCCCCTTCAACCTCATCACAACTCTAGATAGACAGAAGAAGTCCAAAGGGAGCATTATTGATGATGAAGAGTAGGATATCCGTGCACAACTAATGGTTGGTTCCGGGACATACTGAGTCTGATGAGAAAATGAAAAGAAAACAGGGAAATCTTAAGTTCAGCATGAAGAGATTTGGCACATTCTCAGCATTTTCTCTCAATATACTAATTAGTCACTTGTTCCAACAAAGAGGGGTGGGGGGCAGGAGAGTGATTCAAACTGGAGAACAGCATTGGCACAAGAACAAATGGGTGTCAACTGGCTATTAAAAAGCTTAGGATACAATTTAGATGATGATTTCTAATTGTCAGAGGAAGGTGGTTATAGAATAGCTCTCCTAATAGAGGTGAGAGCAGGAAACTTGGTGTTGGAGAGAATTTGATGTAATTTATGACTGGGATGATAGGATTTTATTCCCTGACCCAAAGAGTTCCTGCCAGTTTGTTACTCATTTCCACCTCCATAGCTACAACATCTTTGTCAAAAACACTTGGGCACTCCTGGGTGCCCCTGCTCAGTCACGTTAACGTGAATGCAACAGAAACTGAGAAAAAGGTGTGCCCAGAGGCTGCTTTCTTCACAGGTAATGACAAGACTGATGCCAAATCAAGATGCTCTGTAGCCTCTCAGCTGCCCTGTGTAATATTTGGGCACCAGACACCAGCACCCCATGCTATGATCACAGTGGAAAGGAATGGAGGAACCAAACTGAGTTTGTGCTCAGCACTGAGGACTGGGCCGTGACAGCAGCCAGGGAAAACCAGACTCTGCTTAATGTGCCTTATCTGTACTGACTGTAGATCTTGCTGCAGGCAAGTGGTTCTTCTTTGCTCTGCCATGGCTGAATTCCCTCAGCTCTAGGAAGCTATGGGGGAGCACAGGGAATATATGTATGTGCACAGTCAATTTTCCTCAGTCTCTTGAGTAACCACAGAGTGCTTGAAATATCACCAAGAAGCAATGAATCTCAGCAAGCTTCTTACAAATTTCTACTTCCTTTCTTTTTTCTCATTATTTCTCTTCTTTTTTCCCCTTACTTTTTAATGCTTATGATTTCCGGCCTTTCATTTCAGGTCATTCTAACAGTGCTTTCTTTAGGCACTCTATACCTATTCCATGAAGCAGTTTTCCTTACCTACTCCTAACAAAACCATGGGAAAGTTTTACTAAAAGAGAGAGAGAGACTTTATTAGCACAAAAGCACAATTTTGCAGCTGGACTGATGAAGCAGAGGAGGCCAACGTGAACAAGAGGTAGAATTCAGTGTGCTTTTCTGCAGTGTGACCACCCTGGAAGAATATTTGTACGAGGTGCTGCTAAACACGTTGTTCTTGATATGTACCTAATTTTCTGAAGCCTGTGGCAGCCTGGGTTAGATTCACTTGGGGGAACAGGACTGAACAAATGCTCGTGTTCACTCTCATCGCTGCCATTCACGCCCTGCTCATGTTCCCTGCCTTTGTCACTGTAGATATTGGACATCAATCTGTTCCTCTGGCACGTGGGATATATATTTTCCTACCCCTGCTGCCTTGCAGCCCACTGTGTGGTACACAACCTTGCCAGGACTACTGACAGAACAGAAAATGGGGCAATTCTGCCACCTTTTTGCTTGTTTGTTCGTCAAGGCTTTTTGTTCTCTGTTAGGATAAGAACCCAGGAGTATTCACGATGAAGAGTGAGTAAACTCCTCAGAACAAGCCATGATCAGTTTTGTTTTCAAAATCTTTTATGTGCTGTCTCTGAATATTAAGAAATATAATAAAAATTGCCTGACTTGCAAAACCTGGATAGATACCCTGCATCAAAACAGTATCAATTAATGGCTTTAGGCACCTAGTAACTGTCTTGGATGTGGAGCAGAATCATCCAGATAATCATCTAAACCCCTCAGTGGAGCTCAGTCTGAGAATCCTCAAGTGGAGAGAGAGAAGCCTCCTGAAAGAGCATTGTTAACCTGCTGAGTTGTCACAGAGATTCAATGCACTTCACTTCTGTGCTTGTGCTTCACTTGTTCTGTGCCTCTGGATGAGCAAAAGTCCCTTGGAGCTCCTCAGTCTCCTCCAGCACCATGTTAGAAGGCAGTCTGTGGACACTGACAAGCTCGGTCAGAGAGAAATTTTGCAGCTCCCGGCCCTGTTTGTGAGAAAGAGTTGCTTTCTCACAGCATGGAGCTGGGAACCGGGCAAAGTTTTTGGTAAACTATCTTATGGCTATCTTGTGGATATCTTGCAGGTGGTGTTTTTACACCATGTTGTTTCGGCTTGTTATTCTTAGGCATTGTTATAACTAACCAATAGTTATGAGAGGCGTTCATTAAGTGAACCAATAACCTTCTGCTACTCGTACGGACTCTGTTATAAAAGGGCTGGGTTTTTTCATAATAAAAAAACTTTCTTCCTGTCCTGGACTTTTATGCCACTCCTTTCTCGCCATCCCCGAACTCAACAGCGACTGCAGTCTTCTTCTTTTCTAATGTAAATTGTTACACGTAATTTAGAATTTGAGAAATCCAATGGAATGGTACCAGCATAAAATTATTCCCCACATTTAGAGTTAGCAAAGTCAGGTTGTTAAGAAAATGTGATGTCTTTGTTGGACTAAGACATCTCTGAAAACCAAAGAGATAATATTTTCAATATCTACATTATTCCTAATTGCTTTCCACAGAGCAAAAGTTCAAGCTTCAAAACCTTCACAAGCAATATACTTTGCAGATGGCTTCTTAAGAGAATAAGAGATGTGAAGCCAAGAACACTGCAAAAATTGAGGCAAAACCATAAAGACAAGTTATGCAGAGGCTGAGAGGACTAAATCCAATTAGTTTCATGTATGTCACATAAATCTCTTTTAGGCTAGGTTTAATCTGAGTTTTCTGCAGCTCACTTTTTTCAGCATCCTGCAGGCATTCCTTCCACGTGGTCTGGGACATCAAGGTTGCTTCTTCACAGTCAGAAAGTTTCAATCAGTATTTTACAGCATTTCCTGAACTTTTAGAGGTATTTAAAATTATGTTTTTTACTTCCTGAGAAGGCAGCCAGACGACACTTGCTCTCCTTTGTCATGAAAGGATAACCAGCTGTAAAAACTGTTTCTTCCTTTCAACCTGATGTGCTTTGTGTCACAAAGAGAAGTTGGAAGGGAGAGTGAAACTGTATTATGCAATTGAAAATATAGTGTCTATGCATTTTAAGACACTCACTATTTTATTTTATTTTATTTTATTTTATTTTATTTTATTTTATTTTATTTTATTTTATTTTATTTTATTTTATTTTATTTTTTATTAAAAGTTTAGTTTCCCATATTTACCTAATCCTAAACCTGATGAGTTGCTCTGGTAAGGCATGCCAGCTGAGGAGAACTTACTCGGGGGGTCACTTCACCCTCACATGAGCAATCATGTGAGCTCTCAGTGTTTTTTCTCTTCCTCTATTTAACCTGAAACCTCTCTGATTCAGAAATGCAGAACATTTGACGTACTTCAAGTCAAAGAAGATACACATAGCACAGAAGCACCTTCAGCGACTGGGACCTGGATGAAAATAATTCTGACACTCCTCAGGCAATCCATTTAATTAAAGGTACTTCTGCTCTGTTCTGGCTTTCTTGTTCTCTGCTTTCTCTGATATTTCTGGGTAAGAAATATTTTTAAGTGTTTTGCTCAGATGAATATTCAACTAGGACAAAGATTTCACCTTCTATTGGTAAAATTTTCCCAAATCCTTACTGCCACCTGTTCGTTGCATACATTGCTTAATTTTTTTTTCTTTTTCTTTTTTTCTTTTTTTCTTTTTTTTTTTCCTGGAGTAAACTCTGGTCTTAGAATCCTTTTTTAGAAAACTCAAAAAATATTTTCCCAGAAGTGGTAGCAGTAGAGAGTTTATTAAAAAGTAATATTGTCATTTCTCCTGCTCTGTAGGAGAAAGCTCCTACAGAAATTAGGGTTTATATGTCATTTATCCAGGGAGCGTACACAATAAGTTGAGTGGCACAGATGAAGGAGAGGATTCAGACAAGAAATTCCCCACTTTTAGGCAAACAAAGAGATGAAGATTTTAAGAGGTAACCTGTGTCACCCACAAGATGCATAAGTCTGAAATATTAAATATGGCACACCCATTGCAATTCAGTATTTTTCACTATTTAATAACCAAACGAGTTGGGCGCTACAAGGAAAGACAGAACCAAGTGCATTGCTTCAACAGTGTCTCATTTTCAAACTGTATCTCCTATTTTCAAACTTTCTAAGTTAAGTCCTTTCCAATTTATGCATTGAAAAATATGGAACCAGGACAATTTACATACTGACACAGGCCATAAAATAGTCACTGAGTAGCAGTGAAGTGATAGAAGAGGGGAGCTGGAGTACATCCCTTGTCAGGTGCTTTAACTTTATATCTTTATCACTTGGTGCTTCTGCCCTAACAGGAACATCTACTTGGCTTTTCTGTAAACAACATCCTTGAGTCCATCAATCACCAGGGAGTGGACAGCTTTTACAAGCTCGTGATGGATTTTTGCAGGCTGACAAATGAGTCATGCACTGCTTTTCACTGAAAGTGCATTTTACAAGCTAAGGAATTAGCTGATGAAGTGGTTATCAGTGGCTTTGCATAACGAAAGCCACCAACTTTAGAAGGCTTGAACTTTCATTAAACTAATTTTAGGAAAAGCTTGTTTCTGCAAAAGCATTGTTTGGCAGGATTTCTGCATTTATCTTTCCTGTTTTTCTTGATTTCTTTTATTTTCTTTTTGCAAATACAGAAGCATTTGTCTGATTTTTTTGCTAGAGTTACTCACAAAATCGATGTTACTTGGGACTCTTGCCTTCAAGAGCAAGCTGATGTACCTTGTTGATGATGTAGCCCTAAAAATTTGCAGTGTCCATTATATATTCCTCTGGGATTGTGTTATGAGTGTGAAATAAGCAGTAACATATGAATTAAAACTGAGTGAACAAAGCAGTTTCGGTTCAGTGCACTGAGAGTAAAGTTTTCCACTGTGAAAATTGCAGGGTTTTGGTCACACCAGGCTTCTGCCATACATTCTGTGGTGTTGGGGCTCCCCACTCTGAGGAGATGGGCCCTGGGATGGGAG
>VYZQ01059917.1:0-12251 GCA_013400655.1 Mystacornis crossleyi
AAAAAAAAAGAAAAAAGCTTGATCTACTCTCATTTTTAACTACTGGCTATGGGCATAAAAGGTTTCTTCACTGAGATTTTAAAACGCATGGGTTTCTTGATCCAAATTTAGCCCAAGAATAACAAATTTCTTAAGTGGAATACTACTAGATACCCTTTGTTTCCTCCCTTTTTAAAAAAGTTTTGTTTTTGCAAGACTTTTCCAAACATTAACAAAAAATAAATAATTTATGTTTATCACGCTAAATTGGGCAAAACACAGCTTCGGGTTCATCTTGTGGTTCAGGAGCTTTTCCTTTTAAATACTGAGTAGCAGTCTTGAGAAAACCTCAGAACTATCTTGCAAGGAGTTATCCAATACTTGCAGAGGTATATTGGTCTGTCTGTCAACAGAGAGCCCGGCGTTCGCGTGCTCATTAAATTATATCCTCATGATTAATACAGAGAGATGTAATACAGAGATGTACAACTCTTCATTTCTCCAGAAATTAAGAACTGCCTAGTAAGTCTCAGCTCGTTAAACCACAGATTTTTCTTAAAAGTCACTCAGTCATTTGAAAATAATGAAATACTGGTATTTATAGTGTTTTCAAGCTGTCATGTATTTAAGCCTGAAAATCATCTATGAACAGAAATCATATTCTGGATAGATTGTGCCAGTCAAACTACTTTAAAAAAGAGAGAATAAGCTACAGAAAATCAAGACCTGGTAGCTATAGCCTATGAAGACAGAATACGGTTCATTAAGATTTTAACTATATTTTTTATCTTGGTATGAATTTCCAAAATTATCCCAACATGAATCCTCCCTAAGTGTGAATACGTGGCAAATGTAGTTGAAAATAAATTATTTTTGTATGATAAACCCGTATCAGTTTCAAGGAGTTTTATTTATAGATAAAGTACATTTTTAAAATTGTAAAAAAAATTGTAAAATGTATATTGGGAACACATCCAGAAGTTAAAAAAAAAGTAGCTTTAATGCTAAAATTGAAGAGTATTTGACAAAAGCATAAAATACAGCATCGAGACTAGTTTTTATTTTCTTAATAGATATAAATAAGGCTTAACCAAACTGTATTTTGGGAAGGTTGTGAAAGAAATATTTAAATTCCTATCTAGATTTACATCCAGATACAGCGTATACCATGCCGTGGAGCTGTTTTGAGACAGTTAAGCCTTTTAATATACCTCCTGTAGTACTGAGGCAGTAACATATTGCTTTACCAGTTAAATCCTTTCGGAAGTCATGATGTACATGTAACTTGCTCTTTAAATATTTTACTAATTTAAAGCTGGGTTTCGTGCACTAGGTTGTTATGGCTGGGGATGTGCTGTGTAAATCCCTATCTGGCATGTTCTGGACGTGGCATAAAAAAATCCTTCTTGGTGCTCAGATTAGCACTGATAACTGCAGGAATCACAAACAAGGTTGCACAAGACCACGTCGTGTTGGCTGCTACGTATGAACATTAAACACGTCTTCTAAAGATCTTTAAGGAATTACTCAGGCTATGATTTTGATGCACACCTAAATAAAAATTACCAAGTTATTTTTAACTACTTCCTCACATGCAGACACATATGTTCATACACAATATGCATTTCAAAGCACAACACTGAGTTTAAGAACAGTGCACATTAAAATGTCCTAAAAAATACCCCCCAGCTGTATTTTGCATTCAATCATTTACTTGTTTCCTGCAATCTCTAAAATACCCATTCGCACGTAATTTCAGTTCCGAGGCTAGACTGCATACCTTCCTTCTCCTTTGCAGCCCCAAGAGAATCTTGCTAAAGCCAGGCTGTAAAGTCTCAAAAAGAAAAGAAAATTTGGCCCCCCAGTAACAGCCGTGGTACAGGAGAGGCATGAAGTCTGTTCCAGTGAAGGGATGGTTGTACACAGAGCACTTGTGTCCCCCTCCTACAAATAGCTGATGTTAAGGAGTTACCAAGAATGAAAACTGTGTCCATTCTGCACAAAAGATGACGGTGTATTAGTGGAGCAACTGTCTTCTCAGGAAAACAAGACTGAAAGCAAGAAACTGAATTAAAGCAAAATGAACCTGAGGATAAGAAGCAGAGAACTTAAACAAGTTCAATTAGTTGCAAAAATTAACTAACCCAAGAAGGTCCAGTGTAAGAGAAATACTCCAGCTCAAACATGGATTATTTTGGAAAACAAGAAGTATGTTTGGGTTGGGGTTTTTTTGCAAACATCTCTGTCACTGGAAACCTCTGCAGCATTTGCCATCACTGCCAGAGTTAAGCCTGTAGCACCTTTGGTTTTCCCGCTGCCTGGCTGTGCAGAAGGCTCACCCTTCTGCTCCGGCAGGGCTGGGGAAGCTGCCGATTATTTGCACCAAGAGCATTTCAGTTTGACAACTGGTTAAAAGTAGTATTTCTTCTTTAGCCTCCGAGAACAAAATGGATAACCTTTCCAAAAAGGACCATCTCTCATTGGTAAGACCCATTAACAGGTTTAGCTGAATTTTATCACACTAGCAGCAGCTGCTGACTGTAGATTTCAAGGAGCAGGACTCTTCTTCCTCTGTCTGTCCACATTTGCCAGCAAAAAGGAACATTCCCATCTTCAGTTCAAAAACAGTCATACAAAAAAAGCACGAGCTCCTCTCTTACCACCTGGAAAATATTTTTTACTCCCAAACTCACTAGACTTAATGACACAATTAATATCTGAATGAAGAGATACAAAATTTCCACAGGACTCCTGAAGTAAAATATTTTGAAAGAGCCCAAAAGATTTGTGCTTTTTTTTCCCCCCCTCCTTTTAAAAATATAAGACAGTTCTGCTAAAAGTCACATTTACTGTGCCAGTAAAAAAAACCTTAATGCTTTGGTTAGATTTCTGTAATAAAAGCCCATATTCTGGATATATTTCATTTTGGAAATCACATGGACAAAGAGTGTTAATAATGTATAAGTTTAAGAACCCGGCCACAGAGAATTATATTGACATTTTAGCATCACTTTTATAATTTTGGGGTATTGTTTTCAGGATTGAAACATATTTCCCCTTCATTCTGAAGGAATTTGCATTGCTTCAAAGTGAAGGGAGGGAGCAGGTAGAAATTTTCTTGCCTTCCAAGTTTGCCTCAGCTACAAATCGCTGCAGCATTGCTGATCACAAAACAGGGGGCTCAGAGTTTCATTTTTGAGTAGGCTGGGAAAATGCCTATTTGAAGATGTTTATTAGGAATCAATTAAAAAAATTAAAGCATTTGATTATTGCAGATTTGGTTGGGGAAGGCGGGAGGCAGTCAGTCCACCGCCAACAAATCACTTGCTCCACTATCTGTAGAAGGAAAGCAGAGTTACGCTGTTGCAGGGAGAGAAAACGGTGGTGCCCTGCCCAAGCAGGTGAGCCAGCACGGGGCAAAAGGGAATCTGTACCCTTGCAAATTAATTAAAAATTTTTATTGAGGCTTCCAACAAGGCAATGCAAGTTTTGAGGGAATATACTGGCTTCATTTAGGGTCAAGAGAAGTACACGCGATTGTTTGGCACTCGCTTTTACCCTAAGGCAGGAGAACAGGAGAAACAATTAGGATCCTTTCCCTTCCTTGGCCAGAAAGTTTTGTTTTAAACTCCTACCAAGCTTTTCAAGTTGCACCTAATACACACAAAGATATGTAGATACCATAGAACGCTGTGCCTGGTTCAAAAGTCTCTGTCCGACCAAACTACTAAGCTTTCAGAGAAAACACTCGTAACTAAAAGAATTTTAAGCTGTTACAGGCAGTGATTAAAAAAAAATAGCCAAATTATATATTTAGTATTTTCCCTGTGAGTCAGTCTAGAAGTACTCACAGGTAAAAAGTGATGACTATCACCGGTCAGAGAAAGTTGTCTGAACCCGTGAAGTTTAGAGCGTAGCTTCCATTCCCGCGCCTTGCCTTCTACCATCATGGCAACACGAACGGTGAGGATTTTGTTACCACAATATCCTCAAGCCAAAGGAAACGCTTATTCATGCTTCGTTATCTAGGGGCTGTTTTAAAAAAAAAAGATGAAAAAGAAAAATGCTACAACTATTTAGGTAAGTCAGTACATTAAACCTCATGGAGAGAAACAACACACGGGAGTCTGTTTCATCTTTTCGTTGAAGAAACACTTTGACGGCCACAAGTGTGTGCTGCACACATACAAACCACCTCTAGATAAACCCCAAAGTATAAAGAATATTTTGAATTATTTTGTCACTAACAGCTAAGTTTTGTTTTCCGTTCCCTTCTGAAGAAGGCCTCCTTCTAAGTCTAGTTTTATTTGGGAATCTACAATCCTCAAAAATCTTAATATCGAAGAACAAATGGTGAATCTGCCTGGAGCCACAGCCAAAGCTCATCAGCTGCACAGATTTCAGCACTGCAATATTAGCCGTCTTTCAGTCTTGACGATACTTAAAACCATCTTAACTACACATAATATTCTACCATATGAAAGCCTACAGAAAAGGTCTGCTGCTAGAAATCAAGAGAATTCTATGCGACCGGAGATGCTAAAATTGACAGAAGGAAATGTTTTCAAAATATCGCTAATAACACAAAAACCACACAATGCAAACACAGCAAATGATGATTGAAAATTGTTATAAAGAATAATACAGTGAAAAAGATCATTTTGGCTACATACAAATTACCGCCGATGTAGGAAGATAAGCAGAATAGCTTAGGCACCGAGATTCACTTGGTCACTGCACAACTTCAGTTGTACCTGGGCACATGATAAGTGTGATGAAATGTTTAAATTAAGGTATTTTTCCCCCCAACAAATTCGCCCTGCTGTCTCTGTTCCAGCCTTCTAATTTAGCTCTACTTTCGTATTCCCATTGGGCTCCGCAGTGCTGGTCTCGTTCCTAGCATAGAGCAGGCTCAAACAAGAGTTCTGGGTATATCCTGCAACAAGGATGCAACGTCTAAACCAGGTCTTTTTCAAAGGTTTTGCTGAGCTTATTTTTTTTTTAGAGAAACACCCAAAAGATTTCGGATTATTTCAATTTTCCTCTGTAGTCCAGACAGCTTTGATGTGTTACCAGTAGTTTGGACATTTTGACTGCCTACTCTAACACTGACAGCCAGTCAGTACCCGGCCAATGCTTCAGATTAAGTTGTTGCCTCCTGCTCTGCTGTTCTCATAGAGACTGATACATAAGAGAGGGAGCCCAGGAGCGCTCCTTGGAGTGAAATTAAGCCTACAAAGGGAATTGCGTGCCTGCACAGATACTTGCATGGTATCAAAATTTCTGGAATTCAATAGATTGCTTCTGCAAAAGTTTTTGGGGAAGTAAAAAATAATAATAATTTTAAAATACCTCTACAGAATGATCGAGAGCTACACACAGAGAAATGCTTTCAAAACACAAGCATTTAATTTTTTTAAATGTTAAGTGAGATGTAAATATGTATGGTAGCAACAAAGTGCCCAAAAGCATACTGAAAACATATTCCATACACAGTTAGCAATAGAAGTCTGTACAAAAGTAATAAAGTTACACATTATAAAAAATACTCCATAACTATAATTTAAAAGAGGGAAAAAAAGACAAGGGAATTGATTTCTCAGTTCATATAATTTATTGCAGTTAGCACACAGTTTAAAAATTCACCAACACACCAATAGTACAAAACTAAACAGCATTATAAGTTATTCCCTCCTCAGGAAAATAAAACATACTATGATTGTCAAAGCTAGATGTCAGTCTAAGTTTTAGAACAAAAGAAGAATGTGAAACTAAGGAAAGGAAAAAAGCAATCACTCACGAGGACCACAAAAAAATCCAAGAGAAAGTCCATTTTCCTCAGACACTGATTGTCTTTTCTAACTTAAGAAAAGAATGTAGTTTTAAACCTAGAAACTATTCAAGTAACTAAAGATAACGCTCCAAGGCCATTTTCACAGCTTTTTTTTTTTTTGTTTTAAATGCCATTACAGCCAAATTAACACACATTTGACCAAATATTTCCAAAACAGTCCAGCAATACACAATGGAGTTTTCCATTCAGTATCTTAAGCACAAAAATAGGCTATGTTTACAGTAGTTAAGGCGATCAAATTTTAAACAAAAGCAGAGAAAAAAAAAAAGGAAAAAAAAAAAGGAAAAAACAGCAAACGTTTTCCATGCTACTCCCATAGACCTTATTTGTAAGTGCAAGACAGGAAAACAAACACTGTGCAAAATGCTTTTGACCTGCGTGTTGGTCATTAAAACCACACGTCAGGCTGCAGTCTCTGCTGCTTGGATACGCATAGTCCTTCCCCGGCCCCCCCGGCCCCCCCTGTCACTCAGGCCTGCCCAGGCCTTTCAGCCCGGGGCTTTTTTCGCTTTTTTTTTTTCAGTCCACAGCCTCTTTTCAACGGGGGGAAAAAAAAAAAAGAACGACCTATTGTGGTGGAGTGGTGCAGCAGGAATCCTACAAATGCTCATCTGGGGAAATGGACGCACCTCAGTTGGAGCTGGTGTGGGGTCTGTGCAATTAGAAGGGGTCTGGGGTTAGTAAATGCACACCGCACATGCAAATCTCGAAGCCTGGTTGTAAACATTCAATTTTTTTTCCTTGTTAACGTAGCTAAATCGGCGACTCGTAGCTTAAGTTCTTCTCAACTTAAAGACAGTGGGAAATTAAATTTAAATTAGATAAAATAAAAACAGTGCATTTCTCGTCTTCATAACACTGGCATTTTCAACGGTGTCAGGTTTTTTTCCTAAGGAAATTAAATAATTTTCAACTCACTCGTTAAAGTTATACAATGCAAACAAAGACAAAAATATACTGAAAATCATGCATTTCTGTAGCGTTAATATTTACTTTTCAAGACTCAACTAAGAGCATCAACACAACCTGCCAAGTTCTTTGATACCTCCCCCCGGCCCATGTAATCAATTACAGTATACAATAACAGTAATTCACATTTTTTAAACACACAGTTCATCACTGCTGAAGCTGCAATATCCTTTTTCATCCCAAGCAAACCTTCACGTAAGACAGAGTCCCAGTGATCCCAGTGTACTCTCAGGGTTTTTGTTTTTTATGTTTTTGTGTTGGTTTTTTTGTGTTTTTTTTTCCAGTGGGAACTGTCAGAAATCCAGAAGTTGCCATAATAAGTTTTAAGTCAACCGCTTGTTTAAAAATAGATAATCCAGCATTTCAGAAATTTTCCATTTGGGTCTAAAAGCATTCAGGTTTCCAACAGCTAGAAAGGACTCATGCAATTATAGAAATGTAAAGGAACTGACAAAATTGGGAGAGGATTTCTACATTCAGATTTTAAGAGGGAAAAAAGATCAAGAGTTTAAAAGAACGCAGTGTTTTGTGGAGAATAAAGCCACGTCCAAATTTTTTGAATTGGAGATTCCTTAGAAGTAAAGTATCCGCTGGCTTCTATTCCGAAAAGGGGAAAAAATACGCTCCGCAATTAGTTACTTTGTCGGATTACCTCTACAGTTCATTTTTATTGGAGTGCTAAATTAGTGAAATATTCATGCTGCCTTAAAGTGCAAAAACAAGCTAATAGCCAAACTTTCAGTTCAAGGAAACAAGATTGCTTTTAGACTGTACCACAACTATATAGATTTATATATATATTATTTATATATATAAAAATTTTATTTCCAAAGTTCTTGTGAGCTATCTTCTAAGGTCCAGTCTCTGACAGTAGGTAAGCTCAGTGCTTCGCTTTTGACAGACAATGAGTTCACCAACTCACAGTGAAACTTCCGAATGTGTCTGTAAAGGTCTCCGGACTGTGTGAACCTGCGTTCACACCACTTACAAGCATGAGGCTTCTCCCGCGTGTGAACCACTGCGTGGCGGCTCAGGTTGTGGGAGTACTGGAAGCTCTTCCCACACTGGGTGCAAGTGTAGGGCTTTTCACCTGAATGAGTCCTCTCATGACGTTTCAAGGTGTACATGCAAGAAAAAGTCTTACCACACAACGAGCAGGTCGGGACATTGACATCGGTAGCAGGCTTGCTGCGGATCCCGTCCTGCTCTCGAAAGTGCGTGCTTAAATGAATTTGCAGGATGTGGGGGCTAGGAAAGACCTTGTTGCAGAGAGGACACATGAAAATTTGGCCAGCTGGGCTAAGTATGTTTGACACGTAAGGGAGCAAGCTGCTGTCCATGTTTCCTTCCACCTGGACTCTCTCATTCTCTGGAGTTATCATTTCATCATCGCTTGCCTTGTCCTCTCTATCTAGCTCCCTCAAGACCGAATCTTCCCTCATCGGAGCCAGGTGGGCTGGCTCGTACTGTACCCTGTTATTAGTGCTCACACTTTCTTTCACAGTGCTATGTTCCATATCATAGTCATTAGTGCCAACATCACTCTCATCACAGGAAGCCTCTTTCTCCACCTTCACCTGAACCAGGCTGTTTCTAAGCATGTCCTGCGAAGAGAAATAAGAACTGTTCAAATTTTCAACTCCTGAAAGGCTGGACTTGACAGACAGGTCCAGCACGCAGTCAACATCTGCTGAATCCCTCACGGAGGTGACAGACCTCTGGGACAAAGACTCTGTTGAGCTGCAGGGGCTGGCTACTGTTTTTCCAGCTGCTGCTGTGTGCGTCTCTGCCTCTCCGCCAGTCTGGGGAATGCCTGCTGAGTCTGAGGGCAATCTCATCCACATGTTCCCAGGCTCAGCCGCCAAGTCCCTTTTGCTAGGCAGGATGTTCAATTTTTCATCTTCTCCGTCGTCTTCATCGCTGGGCAAGTCTCCTGGCATGTGGCTGCTGCCGTCGGAGAGGCTCTCCACTTTGTCTGAACAACTTGAGGCGTCTTCCTCCTTTTTTGTACTGTCTGCCTCCGTGGTTGCTTTCTCTTTCAGCTTCTTTTTGCAGACTTTGACAATGTCATACATGTGGAGATAACTGGCAGCTGCTAGCACGTCTTCAATGGGCAAGTCTTTGAACTGGAGCTTTCCTTCGTACATGAATTCAAGCAGGAGAGCGAAAGCTGGGGCTGTAACAATGTCGCTGTTCAGATGAACAATGTCCCTTTTGTCCAGCTGGTCCTTGTAAAAGAGGTGGAAATACATGCTGCATGAGGCCAGTACAGCTCTGTGCGCTCGGAACTGGGCATCTCCTACCAGAACAGTGCAATCACAAAGAAAACCCTGATGTCTCTGCTCACTCAGACACTGTAGCAAATGTCTACTGTGGTCAGGAAACTCCATACTGTCTTCATAACCTATAAGCAACAAGATTTTAAAAAATTAAATGTAGGTCAGAATCACAGAACTTATGAACCCAAGTAATTCCACTCTAAAAACCTTGTATTAATATTGCCAGAATTCTGGTACTGACACGACGCAAAGATTATTTAACACAAATGTACGATGGCAACTCTTTCCCCGACTGACCACTACAGTTCTGATTTCTCTTCTGTGGTAAATAAGCTGGTCTAGTGAGCACGTAGGTACATCTGCAATTTTTTTTGAAGTATCACTGCTGTTCATAAAATCTGTTGAACAGTTTGGTTTTTTTTTTTTTTAAGAGAACTTCCTCCAGATTGAGTCCCTAGGAGGGCAGACCTCCCCAAAAAAAAAAAAAAATTTTTTTTTTAAACACTAAGTTTGAGAGATCACAGAAGTGGCAAAAAAAAAAAAAAGAGACCAGATCATCTATCTTCTTTTTAAAGTTAAATTGTAGTAAGAGGAGAGGTTCTCACACGAAGAAATGTTAATATACCCAAATCTGATGGTCTAACATTCATAAACTACAAAAATTATTTATGTGTGTCAATTAATATCAGCAGAAAAAATGGATATTTAAAAAAATTTAGTTCATGTGGTTTTCTTCTTGTAGTAAGTACAGGTTTTTTTAAGGTTTTAAACCTTTTCCATACTGTACAATAGAACATGAACATTTTTTGCCAACATGCAGACTATACAAAAGAAAGCTAACAACCAAAATGCCAACGAGCACCACTTCCCCAGTGCAGAAGGACAGAAATTTCCCTCCCCTCCCACACCAGGCAGTTTGCAGTACTAAGCTTTTAAAAAAAAAAAAAAAAAAAAAAAAAAAAAAAAGTCATTCAACCATTCAACGTGAGCGTGTGTCCAGGTTTAAAAAGAATATGCCAAGTACTGTTCTTACCCAAGTGTTTTTTTATTTGTCTTCCTTGATGATAAAGACAAAATAAACTTAAAAGAAGTAAAGAAGTCAAAACTCAAATGGAAAGTAAAATCTTTGAAAAACCTATGTTAATCTATTCTTCTGTGATTGATAGCAATGGTCTCCCAAACCATCTAAGCAGATCGTGACTCCAGGCTGGCAGATATTATTGAAAAACCCTCACTCCTTGCAAACCAAGATGTACTAAAACTTACAGCACAACCCCTACTATATTCTGTAAAATACCATTGCTAGAGTAAAGCATGAAGATTTACAATACAATCACTTTAAGTGCCCCACAGCCAACATCAATCCTAATCCTTAAGAGGGCTAAAAATAAAGATTGGAGGGCAGCTCACAAGGTAGCTGTGATCAAATTAGGAGGCTGAAAGGACAGAGAGGGACGAAGAAGGAAGCTTATAAACATCTGATCCAGCTGACTGTGGCCATATGGCAGCTGCTGCCCAGATAAAGAGATTAAGAATAGAGGAGTGCGATTACAGCTGTCTGGCCAATTCAGGCAGCTCAAATCTACAAGTTCTAAATTAGTCGCAAATACAAAAACTCCTTCAAATAATTGTTGTTACGCTAAATAAAAGATTTCAAATGCTACATGCAAGGAAGAAAAGAGGAAACCAGTCAAGCCATTCTCCCGGGTACAAAAGTTTTTAAACACATAACTGATTTCTATCTTTCAGAAGCACTACAGCTGTATGCTACTACATTTCTGAGCTGCTGGATATTTAACCATGAAGTTTAACGAAAGACTTCCCTACAAACACATTTCAGCCAGGAAGTCCTTTTGTAAAAATGAACACTCTTGTATATTTCACTAAAACCCCTGTAAAGTCATTTAAAAGATGCAAGACAAGAACATAAAGCAAAACTCTCTTTAGGCTTGCCACTAAATCCATTGCAGTTTTGGTCTCAGAAATTAAGAATGAACTTGCTCTCTCCTTCTTCCAAACCAAGACATTCCCACAATATGCATTAAAGTTAATGCTAACAATGTGCTCAAGAACTGATACTCTCCAACTGTAGCCCAAGCCTTTTGACTAAGTCCACTTATCTATTTAATACTCAATTTCATATATTACGTCTAAACTTGGTTAGAAAAGTAATGTGATTTTTTTTTCTAAAATTCAATAAACAACACACCAAAACAGAAATATGCTGTATCTAATCTATTGCTACTCCTACCTTTAGTACACATAAACCTGATTAAGTCCTTTCCTCTGAGTCTTGCTGGCTCCAGGTCTGTTAGATCGGTGGAAAAAAAGCAGACTAGGAGAGACAGATGCAAAGTGGAGATGATGTTAGAGAGGAATGAGATACCTTCTCCACACACAGATCTGCATACACTACAACTCCCTGTCTGTGTGTTAGAATAAAAGGCTGAGGGATGGCAGGCTGTCAGCTGCTCTGACATCATGTTCAGATGGAAATGCTACCTCCAGCTGTGCTCCTTTTAATGCCATATGCTACTCCTCTACACTCCTGCCACCAGCTTTTTCTTAGGAGAACTTTTCTCTTCTGTTAGTATAAACAAAATACTTCAAAGTCTCTTTTTTTCAAACTTTCTAACAGGGAGGAAAAAAAAAAAAAAGAAAATCCTAAACATATGGGGCTCTACTGTATGTGCAGCATAGCAACACTTCCACCTTAACTTGGAGGACCGCTTTATGTGCTGACAGCGTACCCCAGCCACGGGGTTACCCCAGAATGCCACACCGGCTCGGTTTTACTGAGCCCAGGGGTTCATTTAAAAGCAGAAATCAACCGGACCTATTTACCACCTCACAGCTCCCCGCTCGGCCGCCGGTCCTTTTAGTTCCAGCGTTTAAGACAGCGCAAGTGATACGGAGCACCAACTCCGGCTCCTTTCGAGCCGCGGAGCAGCTCCCCTGGCCCGGGCGCTACAGCGAGCGCTCGGCTCGGATCCCACACCGCTCTTCCCCCGTGGGGGCTGAGGCTGCCCAGCTCTTTGACCGCGGCGGCCCTGGGACGCGGGTCCCCGGCCCCGCAGGCTCCGAGCGGCCCCCCACGCCCGAGCGGGAGCCCCGAGCCGCGCCGGCCCCCCCCCCACCCCGGTGACACTCACGCGTGTACCCAGCGGGGC
>VYZQ01059917.1:12898-33677 GCA_013400655.1 Mystacornis crossleyi
CATGGCGGGACGGCGGCAGGTGCGGCGCAGCGCGGGCGGCCCCGGCGCGGCGGGAGCGCTCCCACGGTGCGCTCCTGGGCGCTCCTGCTGCCTCGTCTGGCCGCTGCCGTCCTGCCCGGGGCCGGTCGGCGGGGAGAGCGTGCCATAAAGTGCTGAGACCATGCGGTCCTTAGGGGCGAGAGCATTACTAGTGTGTTGTATGGTTATGCGTATTCTGTGTATGTATATATGTATAGTGCATATTGGAGTGAGGCCTCACTTGCCCCTACTAAGAACACACAGTCGACTAAGATAAGGAAGCTTTTTGCCGAAATTCACCGAGGGATCCGTATCTAAGAGAGACTCCCGTTGCTGGTGCTTGGTAACTTTGCAGAAGTTGACTGCAGGAACATCTGGATTAGCATAAGTCACAAGGATGCTGATGCATGTTGCTGCAAGATGTACAAAAATAGAGTAGCTTTGCTCTGCCACATTTATGACTGGATAATTAGAAATAAACATCAGTGGGTAATTAGGTGATTCATATCATACCCTTGTGTAAAACCCCTAAAGCAAAATCTCAGGGGTGTGCCCAGTTTGGCTGGAGCACTTTAGATGCAAGAATAAATATTTATGTTTGTAATTCTGTGGTTTCTGTCCTAGCCTCTCTCCTTGATTGGCACCAGCCAGCTGTGAATTCATAACAAGAGTGGAAGTGCTTTGGCTTCTCTAAGAAAGTGCTCTGCCCTGAGCTTCCACCTCAAGCGTTGAATTACTGTGGGTAATCTTCGTGCTTCCCGCCGTGGTGGGGCAGATTATGAGGAGCAGTGCCCGCAGGCTGGCATCGTTTGGGATGTGTGTGTGCCCAGGTCTGCACGCTCCTGGGCTGCGCTGGGAAGGCCGGTGGCGGAGGGGGAAGTGAGCTCTCCAGACCTCATGATGGTTCACAGGCAGATTGAGGTCAACGGCTTAATGGTGGGTTAGGATAGGGCAATGGAGGCCAGGTTTGAAGGGCTAAGGTCTTCCTTAGGAAAGGAACTAATCCAAGGAGATTTGGGTATTTCCCCATCTCCCCTTCGGTTTCAGGTAAAGAGGTAATATAGGGGAGTATTTAAAAAAAAAGAAAGGATCACCTACAGAGACTTGAAGTTTAAAGAGAAAGAACTCAGTTATGTATTAATAACCAAAACTGATTGAGTAGATAAAAAAGCTGAAAGCGTGTACTTTGTCTCTTCAGTAATATGAAACTGCTATAAAGAAACATAGTGAATTCTAGCTGTGCCTAATTGCTTTGACAGCCCTGCTATGTATATAACACAGCAGCTAGCATCTAGGTGTCCATATGCTTCAAGCATTACATATGTATAGGAAAATATAAAATATATATGTGTACAAAAGAAAACACTTTTCTCTACATCCTTCAGTGAAATAATTGCTCACACGAGGTGTGGAATTTTTTAATTGTTGACTTTCAGTCCCTCTTAGATACTTATACAATTCCATCATTTAGAGTTTGGGTATTTTTTCCATTGGCATCCTGTTCCCATATTTCATTATAGCTGGAACTTGATAGGGTTTTGTCCTTGTCTTCAGGATACAGAAGCTAAGATGCTGACTCTTCATGTTTCCTGATTGTTTCCTCAGTGCTAATAATCACTTCATCTGAGAAAAATCATAACTGTATTCCCTACTGCCTGTCATTTCTTGAACATCTTCCTTATAACTACTGCTTTTTCTTTCGGTTGCAAAAATAAATGTTAAAAGTATTTTAACAGGAAACACTTGAAAATAGTTCTAAAGTTTAATTTGTTTGAGTTTTTAAAATATAAAATATACCAATAACTTCTGCAGTTATATATATTTGAACTGTCAGTGAATGTGCCTGAAATGATTACATTAACTGTCTTGTCCTAGATCTCTAAACTTCATGCTGCCTCTTGCTTCCTAGTGTAAGCCATCTCACCAGCTGCTCTGGGTTGGTTAGTAAGACCTCAGTTTGTGAATATTTACTTATGCAAGTACAGCTTTAATGAGGGAGTCAGTTTAGTCATTTTCATAATGCAAAACTCTTTGAAAAATGAGTCTGCTTAATGTGAAAAAAATCAAAGAATTTATTTGCTAAAGAGGACATTCAGCAAATGGACTTTCTCAGATCCTTACAGACTTTTACAGGACCTGAAATTTAAAAATAAACATTACATAAAACTTAATTTAATTTAATTACTATTTGTACATTCTGTTAATTTGTTATTTCTTCCTCTTATACAAGAACTTGCCTCCTTATGTTTTTAGATGTACTGAGAAAAAATTTACTGTCACTCATCTAGTATTTATAATGCTGACTCCTAATTAAATCAAGTTGTGTTTTCTTTTCCATTTGATCACTTCGCTATATGACCTCCAGCAAATCACTTTGTCTTTTTTGTGTATTCATACTGGTTCACCCTGGGGCTGCAGGTTATTTCTTACAGTTATACAGTTACATTTAAGAGAATGATCTGCAATTACCATTTATACAGCTATTATAATAAAACACTTTTTTTACTATTTCTAAATAGGAGATGGAAAGAAACAGAGAAAAAGTGACTGCAGGTAACACCTTAAGATTAAAAATCTTTTTTGGCAGTGAGTAAGACTTCATTGATTTAAACCTGGAACTGTTGACATTTGTCTGAGATTTTTTTTAATGTGGAAGGAACTCTAATTTTTTTTAAAAGTACTTAAAGAGGTTTAAAGACTTAGCATTATACTAAATATAGAAACAAGATGATAGAAAGCGAATTAAGGAGAAACCTGCAGAGGGAAAACTCACAAATACCCAATAGTCCAGTTGATCCTCTATTAGAAAAAATAATATAAGACGGGCATTCCATTGGAAGGGATGGTGAAGCCTTGTTGTAAAGGGACGTAAACATCTGGCAGTACACCTGGTCTCTACACATATTTATAAATCACCTCAGGCATCCCAAGATACTGTAAAGAACACACACAAGAAGATTGAACTAAGAACATTCATAAGCCAAGGAAAATAAAAATTATCTCAATATAGCATGGAAAGAAGTAAGTCTCATTTACTTCACAAACGCAGTTTGGAAAGACATGATGCAATTTTGCACTTCTTGCACCTTTTCACTTGCTGACTTTCATTTATATCCTCCAGGCAACAAGGAGGCCTGAAGGCCTTTGGCTCATAACCAATGCTGACGTTGCAGCGTGGAGCTACAGGAGCTCCTGCAGCTCGGGTAGAGCCTCCCGGCTTTTGCCTCTGATCTGAGAACACCGAGGTTTCCTGGTGTCTTTTCTAACACAATTCGTGCGGTGAATATCCCAGTGTTGTTTGTTGCTGCTCAAGATTCATTAATACATAGTGAGCTGCTTTGCAGATGCCAGCTTTGCCTGCTAGCCTTAAAAGTGTTCGTCGCATTTGTTTCCGGAGCTTGAATGGAGCTATGTGCTCTTGGAAACTCTTCTTGAGGTCAGTCCAGCCGAAGAGCCCAAGCTGACAAGGGTCAAAGTGCCTGTGTGACATTTGGGTCCAGAGCTGTAGATTTAGATGCTAACACAACACAGCTATACTGCAGAACCAGATGAAAATCTGGTCCTTAGTACTTTCTTATACCTACTGTAACACAGTTTTCTATGTTTTCTTCAAATTGTAGGATAGTGCTGTGCTAATTGCTGAATGTTCCATTAATTTTGTTCTCCATGGCAAAAGAGAAATTGATGATGGAAACAGCTCATCTGCCACCAAATATCCTGGGTTTACGCCCCACAGGTCATTTCAAACCGTATACTGTCACCCATATGCATTGCTACTGTTTTCATTGATAGGACAATGGAAAGTGGGTACCCACTTGGTAAATGAAAACTCTCCCAGAAAGTTTTGATGAATAGGACTGGAGGTAAAGCAGAAAAAATATCTGCAGTATTATGTATCCCAGAGAAGTGAAAATTAGGATTTATGATCATGGCACTCTTGTTTCTTTTATTGTGGTGTAACTTAATTGATGGCAGTCTGGTTTTCAGAAAAATTAAAAATTAAGTAGTTTTGAAGCTGCCATCACACTTGAGGTTTAGCTGATGTCACCATGGAACAGAGTTTTCCCTCTGGGGAACCAGTGCTGAGGAAGTGCCAAGATAATATAATACAGCCTTTGCATGAATTGGCTATACGAGCAAGTTATTGTGCCAGAGGCTGACTGGATCAGTAATTCTTATCTGCCCTAACTATGCTGGATAAGCATCAGGATGTACTCATCTAAGATCTTTTCTTGCCATGTGGGCCAAAAACCTCCTCTCTCATCTCAAATGCTCTCACATGGAGGAGAAGGAGTGCCCTGCACCAAGGTCTATCACCAAAGTGGCTGCTAACATTCATGCTAGAAGCTGAGGACAGACACTGCTGATAAACTTTCTTTATGTCCAGATGTCCTTTTCTGGAGCGTAGGTCTATCTAGTTTTAAGCTACAGCTTCTGCTTCACATGGGGATTATTACCGAGGGCAAGGATTTCTTTGTGATGTCCCAAAACAGTTTCAAGTCTCTGCATAAAAATTTGATTGTAAAGATTGGATTTAGCCTTGTGAATGGAGACAAGAACTGGAATTCAGTTGGATTTGTTTGTTGACTGTTAATGATATGCATACCATCACTGGAAGAAGAAATGTTTTCTCTCTAAAGACCTCTTCTTTTGGATACAAAGGCTTCAAATTTCCAGCGTAGGAACACCTGGCTGCTGGAGTCCAGTCTCCCACAGCCCCAGCCAACCACAAACAGGTGCTTAGTTCAGAACAGAAGTACACCAGGAGCCGCTGCATGCTCACGAGAACATGCAAGTATTATCCCAAAGATACATAACAAACACAAAACCTCAAGTTTAAACAGAAGAGAGACAACAAGTCATGATGCCCCGAAAGGGAGAGGATGGGAGTGGTGGTTAATTTGTGCTCTGAGCCCCTGCAGTGGCAGAGGTGAGCTGGGCGGGACTGCTCAGAAGGCATCCAGATGCCTTCCTTTCACAAAACCTCCTGCGGTTCCTGCTGAGGTTGCATGAGTGCGACTGGTTATTGTAGCTGGAGTAATTCTGAGAAAGTTAGAAGGTGTGAAGCCATTTCAGCTATTGTGGTGGCCCACACAAATTCTGTAGGTCTGCCTTATTCAGAAGTTAATAAATAAAATGACAGCTTAGTTTTACGAAACCACTGGTTTAATTTTTCTCTTTTTATAGGCTGAGTGTAGGTGTATACTTCTGTGTGTATTTGTGGGGTCCCCCTTCTACAAGGACATGCTGTAGAAACAAAATAAGTAATGGCCGCTATACATCGTATCTCTATATTTAAAGCAGACCTGAAAAATACAATGTTTAGCCAAAACTCTGTTAAATTTTCTTATGCTTCTTCTGTAATTTCTTTCCTATCATTACAGATTACAAAGACATTTATGCCTAAACAGAAGCTGTCTTCTTCCAATCAGCCTGCTCTTTCTGCTCAGTTCATTCACTAAATCATTTAATCACCCAAGGCCATATGTTACCATCTTGTGTAAAACGGGTGGAAGAGGAAAAAAAATATGCAAAAATCTCTGCACAAGAGTGGGTGTCAGCATCCAGCATAGCTCCCACTAGGAAGCACAAAATATAAAATGTTATCACCAGTGAATGTGACTATGAAAATAAACCGAGACAGACAAAAGAAAGAGACAAGACATTGCAAAGGTGAAAAAGACAAGCTTTGAATATCAATTCTGGGTGGAAAAGTTATGGCCTAAATGTTGCATGTTAGTCCACGTGCTCTTATTCTCAATATTCTGCCATTAATATAATGCTCTGCTGTAATTAACTTGAAAGCACATTAACTCATGCTTACAGTCCTGTTTTTTCTCATTGCATGAGTAAGACCCAGTCCCTGACCTGGTTCCGTCTTCTTTCTCTCTCTCTGTCTCTGTGTACTGGTGCACATTTTGTCCCAGGTATTTTTGTGTGGAGTCTTGTGGTTTTACCACTCCACTTCAGCTGCTGTTCACTGTCACGATTACTGTGCATGGCTTTCTCTCTTGGTACATTTGCTGGGTGACAGACCCTCAGGAAACACATGACTTGGAGCAAGTTGTGGGGTATGTGCTCCTGTCAGGGAATGAGGAGGCTTGAGAGAAGTTAGAGGTGGCAAATCTTTTATTTTTAAAGCAAGGGGACTTTTCAGTTTTGTGAAAGGACCTGTAATCCACCCTTTCTTCATATCTACAGGAAGCTATTATGTTTTTCCTTGCCTTTGAGCTTGTGACAGTGCTGCAGTTGGAGATGGGAGAGCAGCTGATCAAAAAGCCACTACTACTCTCCACTTGTAAAGACTCACAGGACAGGGTCATAACGCTGCAGACTGCAAAAGAAACCGCTTCTCTAAAACGGCACATACCAGTCTACCCTAAGACTATGAAAGCATAAAAGATTATATTTTCATTTGCATGGTTTGCTGGTTTTTATTTGGCAGCTACAATAACAACAGGCTACAGTGAGCCCATAAAACAAAGTGAGAACAGCAGCTCATTTTTTGTGGCAGAATGTAATGGCTATGGCTAAAGAGCTTGCATAATTCATCTTAAACCCTTATGCCTCTATTTATTGACTTTTAAATGAAAATTAAACTCTTAGAGCCATAAGGAGGCTTCTGGTATCTGAAACGGGATTTCGATGATGATATTTTTATCTGACACTGCCAGTTGAAAGCTCCCATCAGGAAGCATTTTGCTGGGAAGCCCCATGGCTGGGCAGGGCTGGGTCTCCCCTCCCCAGCCTACTCTTGGTGTAGCACCAAGGCCCTTGGAGACCCAAGGTGGAGGGATTGACTGGCCCTGCCGGGGAGTCTGACCAAAGAGGTGGCAACCGTAAGTTGTGTTTCCATGATGGGAGGATGGTCATTGAGGTGACTGGCAAGACAATATTTACTATCTTGACAAACTGAAAAGGTGAAGTAAAACTAAGGTTTCTGATTTCCTTAAAGGCAGCTTATGGTATTATCAGCTGTGATACCTTTCCTAATACATAAGACAAAAGATGCAGCTAACCATACTGTTAGGGTAGAAAAAGGATTTTTACTTCCCAGAAGCTTTTAGAAGATTATTTTGTTTGTTTCTCAGATTTTTGTGTGATGTATCATTTCCCCCTCTTCTTTATTCTCCTGAAGATAGAGCAGACTCAGGAAGTGAATTGCTGCTTAGGGAAGTGTCCTGCCTCCAAGATGACTTATATAGTAGGACATATGGCAGAAGTTATATTTGGACAGATGTGAACAAGTAGTCAGTAGATTTGATAAGATTCTTTATTTAAACTAACTTGCACAGTGTCACTGTTCTACCGTCTTTCCTTCTTCAATCTGATCTTTTGCTAGTTTCAAGATTTTTAAATATACATTACATCCAACTAGTCTGTAAAGCTTTAAGTGCATTTAAGAGCATTCAGTCATGACGATAATGTCAGATTTTCTCCCCAGTATGATTAGTAAATATCTGCTTTTGATGATAAAGCAGGCACAGATGATACATCATATAAGCCCCAAACCTGAAGTGATTAACCAGACAGCCAAGCTCAACGCAAGTAATTCTCGTTGATTTGTTTAATTTGGCCCCTCATGCTTCTGTTTCACTGGTGTGAAGTTGAAGCACAGAGTAGTTCTCTATCTCCCAACGGTAATATAGAAATAAAGTCTAAAAAAATAGGATTGAATTAATTTCAAGAGGTCACGTAGTTCAGGCACCTCCCTGCCTCGATCACTGTCAGGATCACCTGTATCTGGGCTATTTCTGGCTAATGCTGGTCCATCCTGTTTTTGGAAATCTCCAGTGAAGGAGACCCCACCATCCACCCAGGCAATTGTTCCCACTTCTCCATTAGCCTTGCCAGAGATAATATTTTTCCTGGTGTCTTCTTGCAAGTATTTTTGTAAGAAGCTTCTTTCTTCCATCCTACCCAGAGTGATTGTGCAGAAGAGTTTATTTGCTTTGCACATAAATAGCTCATGTACTTAACAGCCGACGTACCTTGTCCAGCCTTATCTTCCTTAGGTTAAACAGCCCTGCATGTTCCTTGTAGGTCATGTTTCTCGCATTTTATTCAGTACTTTTCATCTTCTAGTTGGTCCACCTCCTTCATGGCCATGCCCTAAATGGATCCTGCATTTACACAGGTTATTATTCCTTCCAAAGCAGAACATTTTGCTTTCATCCTAATTGCCATGCACCCAGCTCTTTTGGTCCATTTTCCAGTATGCTGGGACCATTTTGAATGCTTCTTTCCCCCAGTGTGCTTACAGCTCATTCCAAGATGGTTCATCTGCAAATCTAAGAGTTGTTATCTGAGCTGTTTATCTGTATCATTAATGAAAAAAAAAGAGTTATATCAAATCTAGGTCAGCTATCTAGAGAACTGGACTCAATATAGCCCTTCAGTTTGGCAGTGAATTTTTGGTAATGATCCGTTGTGCGTGGCTTTTCAGCCACTCTTGCACCACTGATTAGTTCTGGCTGGAGCACGTTCCCTGGTTTAGTCGCAAGCGCATCAAGTAGGGCAAGGCAAACAGCCTGGCTGAAAGCAAGACAGTGTTGATTACCTCCCCTTCTTTCAAGACCTCTTAACCAGTTCCAGAGAGGAACTGGATTCATTTAACATGCTTCATTCACGATTGATCAGTGTGAACTGGCACTCATCTTGTTGTCTGCTAGGTGGTTTTAATATGTTTAATTATTAAGTTTCGTAATTGGCCCTTAATTCTCTTTTCATCCTCTTTTAAGGAAAAAATACCCCACTTGTCCTCCATGAATTCTCAAAAATGACTCCTACTGATCAAGATATTACTTCAACCAGCCCTTTGCTATCAGGAGGATGAAGGATAAGTACAATACAAGCTAGGAAATTATGAGCACCTTATCAATGACTTAATAGAAACTCTTCGGTGGTGCAAAGGAAGGCTTGCAGTGCAGCCTTTATTCCCAGCACATCACTTTCTCATCAGCCTGAACAGAGCCCACTCCCTCACGTTAGCTCTTAAACCTCAGCTCCGCAAAATTAAACTTTCCTAGCGTGTTATAACTCTCAAAAGATAGCGTGGGTGGGTGAAAAATGCATTCCTCAAAGCTTGAAAATAGATGTAAGTGGATATTTGGCAGAAAGCTAACAAAAAGAAAAGCCATGGAAATGTATTAATTGCTACAAAAATGGGGTTTAACTGCCAGTGATGGTTCAGCCCACAGGTCGATAACTGGACCTAATGCTCACCTTTTGGGTACAGGCATGTGCTGCATAAGCATATGTGCCATTTTCATTTCCAACCCCACTTTTTAATGGTTAAAAGCTAATTAAAACATACAGTGGCATTTTGAATCAATATAGCGTATGGACTGCTGCAAATTCTCTCATCAGGCGTGTTGCCCTCAGGAAGCAACATTAACTTCAACAGCAAAATAGGGCTGTGAGCTCATTAATCATCACGCTCACAG
This sequence comes from Mystacornis crossleyi, assembly GCA_013400655.1. Taxonomy (NCBI): domain Eukaryota; kingdom Metazoa; phylum Chordata; class Aves; order Passeriformes; family Timaliidae; genus Mystacornis; species Mystacornis crossleyi. The sequence continues at coordinate 22,363 of VYZQ01059917.1, forward strand.
ACAGTCTGGGAGGCAGTGGCAGCAGCTCTGCATCTTTCTGGTGGTGAAGATTGGATACAATGGTTAGACATGTGAATTGTTGCACAAACATTAACTATTACAGCCAACTGTCTTTGAAATTGGCATTTATCCCCTCAGCTCTTCAGATTAAAATGCAGAAATGGGACCATGAGGTGGATTTTTTTTCAGGCAGTGAATAAGAGTTAGGCTGCTATAAGAACTCAGAAACCTGGTGTCCTAACTCTGAAGTCCTCTTACTCTCCTGTACCAAAAGAAGAAAACCCCCAAACAACATTACCCCCCATAGCCACCTGGGAATGTATGGGGAAGAAAAAAATGTAAGATAAAGGAGGGGCAAAAAGAGACTTGAGAAGAAAGAAAAAGAAAATGGGAGTCATCAGTAAAGCTAAGGTTAGAAGAAATTAGGCAGTAAAGGGGAGGAAGTTGGTTTATGTGTATAAATGTAGTCTTTAGTGCTTGTGAGAAGCTTTGAGATAACCTTCAGAGCTCTCTGCTTTGGTACAAGATGCTCACTGAAACTGAAAACATATGCCCTTGCAGCCCCTGTGCCCCTGCTCTCCAGTCACATCAGCACTGGTGAATGAGGTAGGGCTCACCAGAACAAAGCAGAAAAGGGTCCTCACAGACTCCTCTGTCCTAATCTTGCTGGTTAATTCAGCGCGATGCCTCTGAAGCAAAGGTTCACAGACTCTCTTTTGTGCTAAAACCTCCTATGCTGTGGCAGTTTTGTCCTTACTGCAACCACTTTTGTGTGGAATCTGACAAGCAACTTCTGAGAGGTACAGGTTACACTGGTAGTGTGACCCTGCAAATTACTTGTACCTGGTGTTTCTGGGATGTGTAGAAGACCAGAAGGAGAACCTGTGTGTTGGCTCTTAGCTTTGTATTGAGTCACATGAGTTCCAGCACTGACTCTTTTTATTGGGACTTTGTGCTTAGAAACATTCAAATTTTTCTTTCCATCAAGTCCCTTTTAAGCTTTAGGGCTTTTTGCTGGGTATGCGTGCTATAAAAGAAGTTAGTCCCCTCCTGAGTCAGTGTGGACTGAGGGTGGACAGTCAAACTGGGGACATAACACTGCTCTTTGTTTTCCTCCTGCACTGTCTTTCTGCAGTCCGTCAGATCCCTCTCCTGCCCTGTGGGGAGGAGGAGAGCACTTTGTGCTGGCTCTCGCTGTGCGAGGTGGCCTGTGCATGTAACTTCTTCTGGGGGCACGGTGGTGTGATCGGGGGACCCATCTTCATAAAATCTGGAGACAGCATGCAGAAACATTAGTGATTGACGAGGACTGAACAAGTGCCAGGGAAGAGAGAAGCTTCCAAATAAAGCGAAGTGCTAAAGGAATGCAGGCTGCACATGTCTGACACTGCTGCTCCCTCATGGGGCAGGGGCGTTCCGTCTGGTCATCCAGGAGGAAATACCTGCACAGTCCACACCACAGTGCAGCTTCTACTCACCAGCTGCTGTCATCACATCCACTGTGTACTCCTTCATCTCTGTCCCAAAGAGATCCATCGGTCCCACTTTCCTGCACCCTGGAGTTTATTTTTGTGACAGGCAGCAAGTTTCATACCTCCTACTTTCACCTCTGGAACCATATAGCTTCTAAGAGTTAAACCCCTGAGAGGTTTCTCCTTTTTCAGGTGCTAGGGGCCTCCCTTCTGTGGTCCTTTTTCTTTTCAAGCAATTTTTAATCAGAATGTGGAAGAAAGATCTTGGGGGAGAGGTAGGTACAAAGCTAGGAAAGGGGGGGTGCCTGTAGGACCTGGCACGGTGAATCAAAGGTGCCTTTCCTCTGACTGTTTCAACAGGTTATTGGCTTGTGTTGGGGGCTCAGATATGGCCTGAGGGCAGCTGCTCGAAGAGGTCTGTCCTGCCATGGGGAGGCTTCAATATTAACCCTAAATTAAATTGAGCCAGTGTTCACAGGACCATCCAGGCAGGAGAAGAAAATAAGATAGTGTAACATAAGAGGGCACAGGAGAAGGATTTTGCTCTGTAATGGCAAATTACCCACTCAAAAATAACATAAAAAAGGGAGGAAAGAATTAACGAATAAAGTCTGCACATTATTTTAAATCACAGAAGTGTCAAAAATGGTAATGCCTATATCAAGGCTGCCCTAATGTAGCTTTAATTTGCATGCCATTGGCATTGATTTGATGTGAATATTTACTCTCCTATTCAATTAAGAAAATCCATAACTGCCACCATATTTTAATGTTAATGTATTTTTACACAGCTCTCTGTTTACCTTATTTTCTCTTCTATAACATTAACACTTTTTTTTGTTAAAAATGTGTGAAAGATTAATTTGTAGAATGACGGGATATGTGGGTGTGTAGCACAGGCCAGATGGAAGGGGTGTAACATGACAGTTTTCTTCTGTGGCTTCGTTTTGTTTTTATTGTTGCAAGCGAGCGAAGTATAACTAAAATTATCATTTCTTCTCTGGGCAAAAAGAACTAAGTGGTAAGTTCCTCTTTTATTCCCCATGGCTCTCAGTGCTCCCATGCAGCTGCAACCCTGTTCAGAGTGGCTGACAGGTTGATAAATATTTGTCTAAAACTTCAGCTTATGTATTTGAAGACCACTGTGATTTAAAGAAGGGAATTTGTACTCAGGCTCCATAATTCCATATCTATAGACTAGATCTGAATTCAGATTTATTCATAAACAAGAGCAATTTTGTGAGACTTATTAGTCTTCTCTTGGCTGGTAAGGGTGAAAACAGGCACTCTTAATACTGAAAAAAGAAAGAAAAAGGAAGAAAAAATCTATCCAAGACAAAGCCTTTTTAATCTATAAAGCTATCCATTCAAGAAAGCTTTTTAATTGTTGAAAGAGGGCTGTTCCGAGGCCAAATTCTAATTTACACATAAGTATTGTAGGAGTTTGGTATAGTAAATGTCCTTATTGAAGAATAAAGCAATTAGCACAGTAACTTGCTGTCATCTGGCACGTAAAGGCATTCCAAGAAAAAGTTAAGTGTTGAGGAAAGGAGAGAAATTCAGGACAGCATGTGGGAGAGGAATATGGAGGCTCCTTTTTATGCCACTCAGGAGAAAAGGAGGGGAGAGAAAACCCACTGCAGACTTAATCTGTTCCCTTACCTCATCACGAATTGACCCAAGTTTCTTCCCTTCTTTTAAGGCAAAGGGGGAAAAATGCAACCAGACCTAAGGTCTTTCTTAGAGGCTAAGATCCTGAAACCACAATACCATAAGCATTATCTGTGTGGTTTGCATCCTCATCCACAAATGCTTATTCTGCCCTGTGAATTTGCCCGTGAACACACGTGTGCTCCATGAGCTTTGCCGATACTTCTGTGTCAGTGCTACCCAGTCCCTCATATATGGGAAATCATCCCGTTTAAATGGTCACTCTTTTTTCCCCCACAGTATATCCACACAAATCTCTTGGCTTTGCTTTAATGTCTTGCAAGTACACCTGATGCAACACTTGTGATCTTTAAACAGGCACCCAGCACTTTCTTCTGTCTACAGGCAACTCCCCCCCCACTAAAAATGCTGTTATGCTTGCACATCAGGAGACCTTTTTGCTTGTCATTTCAACCACTTTTGGTGTGGGTGCAGTTATACGTGTACCTGCAAAAGTGCCTATTTTCCTCCAGTTCTCTTGACTGACAAAAAGGAAGGTTTGCTCAGGTTTCAGAAAAAATAGTTGTTTTGGTATAACAATCATCACAGGTTTCAGTCCAGGGCAGAAATTTCTGAGAAGTCAAAAGTAGTGGAAATGGAATATTATAGTTCAAATAATTTAGCAGTAACTTAATTTGATTTTCTACTGTTTGAGTAATAAAATAAAGCTGTATTCAATCCTCCCAACCCTCTAATTGCAGATGAAGGATTACTCCATTTTGAGTGTTTTGTCCACTCTAAGTTGTTGGGTCTTTGTTGGGTGATTTCATAAGTAAAAATAACAGGGATTTTGCCAAATTTTCTATGAAAATACTGCTTTCTGTTAGTGTCATATCACTAGTCTGGGGCTTGCTGAAGCAAGAATCCCATTTCTTTTTTCTCTTACTCGTATATTTTTTCAAACAATAGCAGCTTTATGCCCTAAATTTAATTGACTGATAGCAGTTTTCTACTTTTCTCTTTAGAATTTCCTCCAAAATTAGTCTGTGAGCAGTTCTAACTTCTTCTCTGGTTTATCAGCTCTTTGCTGTTTAGCCTCAGTTACGTACATAGAGCTACGCAAACTTACTGTGGAGCCACCAGCAGTTTATCTGGTCTGTTCTGGTCTTGGTGTCACCGGGACATTTTGCTCTATGTCACAATATGAAGTCATCTCTAACGTTGAGGAAGTGATGCAACTACAAGAAACGAGTGCACTCAGGCAAATGTGAGAGAAGACAGTGGTTGTTGGTATTGCACATCACCCTTTTACACCACACTGGTTCAAAACTGGGTTTGTAGATGTGCAGAGACGTTTGGGTGTTGTTTTTCCAGCTCCTCCCCAGAAGCGCAAGGGCATCTAGTGCTGTAGTCACCACACCTCCACCAGGTAGGCAAGACTCACCCCAGTGAGGTTTATATGGCTGCTCATGCCAGCCCTGTGTCTCGTGAGCCCAGTCATTCACAGGTAGGTTTTGCTTTCTCATCCAGTCAGAACCAATCACCACAGAATCATAGAATGGCTTGGGTTGGAATGGACCTTAAAGATCATCTAGTTCCAGTCACCCTGCCATGGGCAGGGACACCTTCCACTAGACCGGGTTCCTTAGAGCCCCATCCAACCTGGCCTTGAAGACTTCCACTGAGGATGGAAGAGGTGAGCTTAGCGAGTGTCAGCAGAGAGGGGCAAGTGAAGCCTCAGCTGGAGATAGGGAGAAAACCAGAAAATGAGAAGAGGTGCCAACTCACTGCACTTGCACTTCCACGACAAAGACGCCTTGCTGCTTTGGGTGTCTGTCAGGAGCTGGTCAGTGTTACTTAAGTCCACACTGCAATGAGCAGGAGCAAGAATAAGTATCAGAAAGCAAAGGCTGCCTGTTTCCAGAAAGCTTTGTGCATCCTGGCTCTGACGGAGGTGCTGGAGCTGCTTCCTCTATGCCCACTGGCTTCCACCCACTCCTGAAGATACAGCAGGTATTGGATGAGGAGATAACCAAGCAAGAACAAACCACATCAGCAGGCAGGAAGGTATGTTTGCCTGGGGAGACCTTTTGCAATTAAAACTAGGTAAAACAAGCAAAACCCGTAACAAACAAAAGTTTCCTCAGCCCAGGGGGTTTGACATCGTCCCTGTGTCCAGGCAAGGAGCCAAGCTCCCCTACAGACATGCTTCCCGCATCTTCCCTGGTGCTTTCACTTCACCCGCCCTCTCCATCCCTTTGAAAAGAAAGGAAAGCTAGAGCTGACTCCCTGTTTAACAAAGCCATCTTATGCCATGCAAAGCAGTACATGCTCTGCAGGTAAATCTTATTCTTTCATTTGGCTGTTTTGGGGTAATAATTCTTTTCCCCTTCAATCGCACCCACTTTTTTTTGAGATACTATAGCTTGGTTCCTGTTTAAAGGGGATTGAAACCTAGGTGGTGGGCCACGGGTTTAAAAACTAGCCCTGTCAACACTATTCATGTCAGTCATTGACTGCATAATTGTCTGATTTCATATGGACCAATAGGTTCTAGTTATGGCCTGCTAATATTAACAGAAGGGATCTTCTTTTTCCTTCTTAAAAATTCCCAAGAAAACCCACAGTTTCATTGTTAAAATCTCATTCCTGGGTTGGTTTTTTTTTTTTTTTTAATTTTTTGTTGGTTTTTCTGAAGGTAAAGAAAAGAACCTGAAGTGAGAAATCTGTTTTCAAAGCTGTTAAGACAGTCACAGTGAGGCTTTGAGGATGAACAGGTACAGGTTCAGATACAGGTGGGATTCAGAAGAAAAAATACGCATTTCATCACTGTAAAAATATAAACAAACTCTGCCAAAAATCAAAGTACTGGGGGAAAGCAAGCAGACTATCAAGCTGCATAACCTTATCCACTGCCATCTTCATACCTGATGTACAGGATTTAAATCAGTACTGAAAATATTGGTTACACGGCGCATTTTCAGAAACTAATTCATTCGGTGGGGGGATTTTTCCTCCTTTTTGTCTTATATTTTTACCACAGCTGCCACAGAGCTGGCTGTCCTTGCTCCATAGATGCAGCTGAGGATGCAGAGGGATGGTTGAATGCTAGGCTGTTCTAAGTGCTGGGGATCCTGGAAGTGGGCATATGCCTGATCAACAGCGTCACCAGGGCCATCCTCAGGAGGTAGGGCCAGTTGCAGCCCCTGAGTACAGCAGTGCCCAGCAGCCCAAGCGGGAGACACCTCTGGAGATTTACCATTTTCTCTCTTTGCTTACTGTCCTCAGTCTCTGGCACTGTTCTGGACTTAGGCACATGGCTCCAGGGCAGGTGGGGTCATCTTCCAGGTCTCCTGTATGACCAGAGGGCTCACGTCCATCAAGGCAGGTCTTAGCAAGAGGCTGTACTGTGGCCCAGAGCAAGGACAAAATGCTTGATTTTAGTACTTCATGCTGATTTGTGTGGTTGCTTTTCATTATTAAACTGTATTTTCTTGCTAACAAAAATGATTTTCAGCCTTTTTTCCCACTGGTTGGTCTTATTTTATCTCTAGTCATCATAAAATGCTAAAGTACCATGATGCAAAAGTTTCTTGTGTGTCAGTCCTTACTAGCAGCCAGCCTTACAAGAATTCACCTGCTTTTTCCAAGTGCAAAAGTCAAATTGACTGATTTTAGCAAGAGGCTGAAAAAACATTGTGCATATCTCTAAGAAATATTCCTTGCTCCAACCAAATGAACAAATATTTCCCAAGGCTGAGCAATAGCATCGTGCTTTCAAGATATTCTCTGCCAAGGATTTTGTTCTCCTGATGATGGTCAAAGACCCCTGGGAACTGGCAACAGCCAGAGCTTTCTCACTTCACTGAGAACATGGGGCTACTAATAATTTCAGGGAAAGAAACGAACAAAGAGACTCCATTGAAATCAGCTCTAAAGAAATACACAATTTATCTCAGTTCCTTTATTTAAAAAACATTAGATGCTGGAACATTGCTGTTTCTTTCTTCAAGACCTTACTCAGCCAGGGTGGGTGACTGCACCCTCACCCTGCCGCCTGCTAACCCTCACTGAGGTGGGAGCCAGGAAGCAAGATCTAGCCCATCCACCTCACTTCTGGATAAACAATGATTCCTGTCCTGCTGGGCAGAGCTCATGTGGAGTGTGATAATTTGTTGATATGCTCCATAAAAGTTGACTCCCTCAGACAGCATCCTCTGTGTGCAGGCTGGGTTTTGTAGGAAGGGCGAGATGAGCTGCAAGGAAATGACCTGGCAGGTACTCTACTTCAATAGTTGTGCAAAGGGGAAGGTCGTGCTGGAAAGCATTAAATCTGCATTACCTGCCACCAGCTCACTGTGTGTTCTGCAGTGGCATGGGTGTTTCCCTACAAGAACCTCCAAGAGAAAGATCCAGTCATGTAAGTCATGGGACTAGGACTCGAGATGTGGTCTAGACTCTGCCCTCAGCAGACACCTTGTGGCATTCCCTACCTCGGTAAAGGAGGCTCGAGCTACCAGTGCTGCGCTCTGCAGAGCTGCTTGGGAGGTTCTCAGATCAGACGGCAATGAGCTCCACAGAAAAGCTTATAAATATATTAAATTTATGAACATTTACTGTACGCTGCACACTGAAATCTGCCAACACTAATCCAAAAGAATTACACATTTTAGACCTGAACATAACATACTGTATGCAGTAACTCACATCAGAGCAACCCATATGCTACTGTTAATGTGCCAACTGACACATGTTAAGCCACAAACATAAGAAAGGATTGGATTTCAACTGCATTTTTTGTATTTCAGTTATTCCTCGGGTCTATTATTTTTATTCACCATTATCTTCTCTCCTCTCTCCAGACAGACTGCTCTCCCTAATACATCTTCCACTGCCCTACCAGATTTCCTGCTAGGTAGAGACTGCCCTGGAGACAAAGGGACTAACATAAGCACATAGGCCAGGAAGCACAGAAATAGCACCCCCCCGCAACAATCTAGGTCACTTAATAGCCTACTTTCAGGGTTCTCGGTGAACCCTGTACCCACTCCTGCTAGGCAAAGAGAAACCCTGAGAAGAAGTGGGTGGATGAGTAGACAGCCAGCCATCCCAAGTGTCAGATCTGACTCCTCGGGAGAGATGCGTCGAGGATGCTCTGACAGAATGTGTCTGAGCTGGAGGCAAATGTTTCTGTATTACATTCATGACACAAGAGTTCTGCCACCTTGCAATATGTGCGCGCTGTTGCTGCTTGATGGTAATAGCTGGATTTTTCTGGGCAGTCAGTGAAAGCACCCCAATGCCATTACAATAATTAGGTCTCAAGATTTCTTGAGCTAGGATAATCCCCCAGAAATCGGTAAGTTTTATGTAAGGCAAGTCAGGGGCAACTGTGGGAGTCTTGGAGCATAAATGTGCCCTATGTAGCAGGGAAGAATCTGCTTCTCACCTTTCAGGTTTGTCAAGGTGTGATACCAGCAATCGGAACATACGACAAAGGACCAAACTGCCACCAGTTTCAGTTCTCCTCCCCAGTGAGCCAAACCCATAGATTTTCATGGGGTTAGTACCAAAAATTGTGTGAAGGATGCAATTTCATTATGTAAGCAGGAAGGTTTAAAATAGGAAAACCAAAAAGACGACAAGAGCACATGTTATCATGCAGATTTAAACCACAAACTTTCAGTTACCTTATCAGATAAATACCACTTAGGGAAGCGACTAATGTATTTTATGTAGGGCAGCTACTGAAGAGGATCTGACAGAGAATTAAGTGATAGATTCCGCAAGTATTTGGCAATGCATCAATAACGTACTGGAGAACTCAGACTCCGGAGTCTCTTCTTGATTAAAGGAAAGCAACTGCTGGAGTCTCAGAACTTGAAAAAGTGGCTAAATGTGACATGTGAGAAACCAGAATTTATCTCCCTGCTAGAGCTGACCTAGTGTGAATTGTGAAATGAAAGAAAGAATAGCTGGCTTGTGTTTAAGGTAGGAGGTGAGACCACACAGTAAAAATGTTTTCCAGTGCATGGGTAGAGAGAGACCGTGATGCACATAACCCCAGCCTTTACATCAACATATTCCTATGCATTATTTGGATCCTCTTTCTTTCTCTGTCCTTTCGGCCTGTGTGGGAAATGCAGTGTAACTCACAGCGGCATGTGCTGCGAAAGCTAATAATACCCTGGAGATGATGGAAATAGCATCCTTGAGGTAAGAGCTTGCACTTTAATTTCAGCAGAGAGAAATCTTATGGGATTCCCTTATTCAGAGTTATATACCTCACTCTTTTCTAGAAACTTCAAAGTCTTTTATGTTAAAGAACCCTTTCATCATGTCCTCAGACTGGCTTAATTAAATTTAAGAGACTACTGCATTTTTATAAAATAAGCAGAAAAGTGCCTGCCATTTAAACACAGTCCTATATATAATTTTATTTTTAATATTACTCCAGCTTCTTTTATTTAAAAAATACATGTAAGATTTAGATGCGAGTGATTGTAGAGCCTAAACTCAAAGAGATTAGGCGTGTTGGTAGCCCTGCTCATGAAAGTCTCCAAGATCCAGGCATTTAAGTCAGTTCTAAATATAAGACAGAGGGCTATCCATTAATACCAACTTGAATTTGAGAAAAACAGCTCCCCAAAATCTCTTTCTAATCAGTAAAGGGGTACTCCCCTTAAGTCTCTTCATTAGACCTGTGGTCCACAGCCCTGCCCAACTTAGGGTCCGGGACAGGACATCCTATCTTGACATATGCAGAAGGGAAACGAAGCAGAGAATAGCTGCTGAGCAACACAGACCTTGCAGAAGTATTTGGAATAGGCTAACATGAATCCTCTCCACAGTGTATTCAAAACAGAGCCTGTTTTTTATGCCTAAAGTATGTGTTTGAGGAGGTGAGACAGGAGTCACCACACACAGTAAATCTTTGAAGTTCAGTAGCAAGTTCAGTGGTTGACAGAGGGTGTGATGGACATGAGAACAGCCATGCTGTGTCAGATCAAGTGTCCATCTCGATAAATATTCTGCACTGAGCAGTGACCAAAATTTTTTGTGGGAAGACTATAAGAGCAAGAGAAGCAGGTAGTGAAACATCCCCCTGTAACAGTCACCCAGCCTCCAGCAATTTGCAACTCACTGATCTTCTGAGCCGAAGGTGGTATCTCGGAGTCCTCAGTGGATTTTTTTCTCCTGTGATTTTGTCCAGTTTCTTCTTAAGCCTGCACAAACTTTCAGCCTCCTGTGGCAGACCATCTCTAGCTAAACCACATGCTACGTGTCAAGGTGGAGAATCTTTTTTCATGTATTTTTGACCTGCCATGTAACAGTGTAGTCTTGTTTCAAAAGAGGCAATAAACAGTCCATCTATATTCACCCTGTTCACACCATTCTTTTTTTTTTTTTTTGACTCTTGTAATCTCCCCTTCTTTTCCAGGCAGAAGAGTCCTATTCTACTTTGTCATTCCTGATATGATGTGCATAAAGCTACAAGTTAGATCAAAGTTTTTTGTTCAAGAAATGCTAGAGTGGGTAGATGAACAGAAATGCTTAAGCACAAGCAGGAACACACAGGGAACCAGGAAAATTATTAGGTGTTGTCAGATGTGTTACTTGTAGCCTGTGGATCTCCCAGGGTAAGGCATAGCTCCTGCCTAAGTCCCTCAGGTAATTCCCCTGGACTGCTGACATCCCTCCAGTATTTACTGTAAAAGGTAAAATCTTCATGTTGTTCACTCACCCTATTTTCCCATCAGAGCTGTAGAAAACCTGGTGAGAAGAGACATCCTTCATGCTCTAGTAGCTGTAACGGGAAACCCTTGCTTCTCCTAAACCATGGCTTCTTCCTGGCATCTCCTGTATGGGACATAGACTGGGAAATTTCTTGGAGATCACCCTGCCCCTCCAGAAGGCTTTAACTGACCAGTGAAGAATTCTTGCTCTTACAGAAAATTCTGATTAAGGCAGTGAACGTGAGTATAGTGTCTTTGAGTTCAAACATATGCGCTGGTCTTGTGGCACTGCTTCCACCTGCAAGGAAGGCTGCGGGAGACAGGCATACTGCAGCTCTGCTGGCATGTCTGTTTGCTTGGTCAGTACTTTCAGTGAAGGTATAGCAAGATCTTTATGACAGAATCACAGAACTACTGAGATTGGAAAAAGACCCTTAAGATCAATGGGACCAAACAT
>VYZQ01059917.1:45420-57967 GCA_013400655.1 Mystacornis crossleyi
TTCCCTATCCCACATTCCCATTCCCATTCCCTATCCCACATTCCCATTCCCATTCCCAACCCCATCTCTCTGAGTTTCTAACTGCTTGAAATTGAAGGTCATGGATCTTGGAAGGTATTAAGGCTGCTCCCTAGCACCTTGGTGACAAACATTTCCTTTCCTTGCCTATAGCTGAGACTACTTTTTGGCCCAATTTATGCTCCTAACCCCACTTTTTAAACAGAGAGGTGTATGTGCTCTTGCCGTGGAGACAGTTGGTCCATCCCTACCAGAACTTCACAGCCTTTAGTGAAACCTTTCTGAGCCTTTTTTTCCTTATGCAAGAAGGCCAGATGTTGTCCCTGCTAGTCAAGCCCAGCATGGTGACACACCAGAAAAGGCCAGACACCGTGGCAGAGGAGACACAGGGTACCTATGCAGCTGCCCTCAGTGGAGGCTTCCCTGGCTGTCCTTGAGCTCACAGTGACAGGACAAGCCTGAAAAGCAAAAATCAGGAGAAAGCAGCAAGACCCTTTACCAAATTGTGTCCAGTTGTTCTATTTTCCATCATACAACAATTAACATTCTCACCTTGTTAGTGTTACACTGATAATGAATACTCCATGTCATTCTTGTTTTTAATGACATTGCTCTCTTAAACCTTTGGTAATGTATGTACACACTCAAATATCTGTCTATTACAAGAGCTTCTGCTAAGGTTCCCCATCAGCTAAAAAATGTTGGAGCCACCACCAACTGTACTAATGAATCAAAATGTACAGTGGGGTTTCTACAGAGTTTGGAGCACTCCTTCATAAGTGATGTGAAGGAGTAGCTGACGGCATTAGGGGCAGGGTAGGAGTAATTAAAAAAACCCAAACTTTTTGTGTGTCAAGGAAAGGTTGAAGAACCATGTAAGTCTAGAGAAAGATGAGTAACCACAGGAAATTTTAAGGACAAAAGAAAATAATCAAGCAAAGCTGAGGAGCAGATGGGATAGGGGAAAGAGGAAGAAGAGGGACCTAATGCTGCACTGTAATTTAGTTCTGCTTCCCAAGAGGAGCACATACTGTATTCTCTGTGAGCTGAACTTCTTGAGTGTCATCTAAAAATGTAACCCCTTCTCCCACCCATTCCTTGTGTCAGAGAATCTGCCATTTAAACAGCCAAACTAAAATCTCTCGCCTAACAGTTCTGCTTTTGTTTGACCTTAAATGTCTACATTATTCCAAGGGCAATCCCTGGAGGAGTATTTAAAACAGCAGCAGCTTGGGGCAGTCTCCAAAGAAGATAGAAGGAACTTCAGCATTCCCAACAAGCAGCTTCCTTGCCTCCTCACTGTTGTCCATTGTGGCCTTTTCTGGATTTCATGCTGTGAAAACTGGCTTTCATAACACTTCCTTACCTGTATAACAAATATCAATTTACCTTTGCATAAACCAATCTCATATAGACTGACTTCTTCCACTTAAGTTTCTTCTATTTTGTTTGACCCCTGGATTTCAGGTCTTCCTACTGACCTTGGCTAGGATGGTTTAACGATGACTGGTAACATGCAGGGCTGTCGTGGTATTGAGCAACAACTCTGCTTTCACAGCTTTATCCAAGTGGAGTGACTAAGTAAAGTGAACCGCCTTACACCAGGGATGAGCCCCAGGTCGAGGTGACAGGGTTCATCTCCTGGAAGCATTACATCATTTCTTCCCTTCTGTCCAACCATGGACAGAATACCTAATAATACCTAAAATAAATAATAACTAAGTAGTAAAACTCCATGTAGACAGGGCCTCCCTACTGGCAGAAAAGGTTGAGGCAGGAAAGGATGCCCACTTCTCTGCTCCTCTTCTTTTTCATCAGTGTATGCTGAAGCCAGTCAGATTCCTCCAGCTTTTAACCAGTATATCTAAGAACCAAATCTGGTTCTGCACTTGGCAGAAGCACAGATACAGAAACATGATGCTCAGCCAGATCTGCAAATAAAGATCTGCTAGATTAAAGGGCAGATATACAGTAGATGTTTTTCTTTCCTGGTAGCCTGGAGAGAACCACCCAGACTTCTAACTTGTGTATGTATACTTTCAATAGGGCAAAAATGTTGCTTTCATAAATTAATTTCACACACTTTACAGAGATAAAAATAATCACTGTGACATTTTGTTTGTCTTCCTTTTTTCCTGTATGTAAGCAGCCAACTCTCAATTACTTACAGCCCTAAATTCGTTCCGCTCAATTGTGAAAAGCCCCCGCAATATTCAACAGGAGGGGTAGAATTCTGATTTGTGGAAAGCCATCATGTTTGTAGAGAAAACGAATTTCCTCCTCTCCCAATATGCTGTATATATCAGCCAAAACAAGACTCTTATACCAAGTGCCAACTGGTATGAATTCCAACCATTTAATGTATTATATATTAATGTTATAAAAATATGCACCCCGATTTTTTATAACAAGAGAATTTGTTGTGGCAATATCTGACACCACTTCTGAACTGATGTAGATGTGACAGCGTAATAAAAACTTGCCTGCCAGCACGATGGCACTGGTTGTGGATACAGAATTGCCTCGACAATTCATGGGGTTCTGTACTGGCTTTTCTTCAGTAACAACCATATCAGACTTGCTGAGCTTTTCTCTAGCTACTTACTACACTCTGAGCTCAACCAGGTCTAAAAAAGATTAAAGTTTGTTTATGTTTCTTCTTATATATTAGAAGTAACAGAAATTGTGCAGACACTAGTTTGGTAGGTTGTTTTTTTGTTCGTTTGTTTGTTTGTTTGTTTGTTTTTTTGCTGATGCCTGGGGTGTGACTGCTCTGGATACTTCAGCTGGTTCAGAGAAGACCCTTTCTTTTTTCTATGAAATCTCATTGACATTTTCCTCCATGAGGGCAGATGTCTCACAGGAGACGTCTTTTGTGGTTTCAGCGTGTGATGAAGGAAAGCGTTACATAAACTCAGTGAGGGCTCTGGAGATCCTGCATGTGCATCTGTGGAATAGACACAAACTGCAAAGAAAATCTGGGATCAGCACACAGATTTTTGTCAGGTTTGCTGAATAGAGAGCCAGGCTACAGCAGTGGATGTGATCACCTGCAGAAGCTGGGAAGAAAGCTCCCGTTCTGTGAAAGCAGGCAGGGACGATAGGAGAGCGCAAGTGTTATTTAACGCCCTGTGCCTCTTTGGTGGAATCCTTGCCTCCTGGTGTCTAAGTATATAAGGGTGTAGAAACTTTGGCTGATAAGGTATCTGAAGATATAAAATCATATGGTTATGTATTTTTGCATGCAAATTCAGTGGGTCCTGCCTTATGGTGGTGCAAATCAAGACTGCTGCCAAGGCAGTGGATGTAAGTGTATGTCCTGCACCACAAGCAATTGATGCACCACAGGCATGACTGGGAGAATGAGACACTTGCATGATGAGTGCAGCCTTGTCCTTCCAGTATCACGGATTGTATCTCCAAGACTGGCACACATACTGACTAGTGGGTGGCTATGGCAGAAGTAAACTAGATGGTCTATTTACATAATTACCAAAAGGTATGACAAAACCAAACCCTACAGTCTCTGCTCATAGTGAAAGCTAGTAGGAAAGCCGGACAGGGAAAGTTGCAGGGCCTCAGACTGCAGGGGCAAATTTTTCCATGGGCCCATTGGAAGGGTCACAAATGCCTTTTAAATTTCCCGGTCAGCAGCAACAGGAAGCCCTGACCGCAACAAGGCATCCCCAAGGCCGGGGCGACGCGGGCGGCCAGCTGCTGGCGGGGATTAGGAGGATCTGCCCCTGCCAGGTGCGGGTGTCGTGCTCCTTAACCAAACATTTTTATGTTGATTGCCTCCCACGTAGGAGACAGCTGTTCCTTCTCTTTCTTATCCAAATGCGTGTTTCCCTTTAACCTCTGGTTACTTAAGCTGCCAGCTTCTGGGTCATGGTCCTGTGAAGTAGATAGCTGTCCCCTTGATTGGTCAATCTCATTGACTTCAAAGGGTAACCCTGCAAAAACTGGTGTAAAACACATTTTTTGTTAGCTAGCTGCTTTTTCTGGTTTTACCCTTTCACTTTTACTTTCCTCTTCCTTTGTGTTTCCTCTTTCCTTTTCCTCTGTCTCTCCCTCTTGTCCTCCCCGTCCCTCAAAACAGGGGTGATTTCCAGCCATTTTCTCTCAGAGCAGGGAAGGCTTCCCCCTAGACTCTCCTGTCAGATTTGAGATCACCTCAGGCCCCCACTGATTTGTTTAGCCTTTGCCTTCCAGTAAATCTACCATTTTATGCTGGTTACAAAATCATCACATCTACAGGAAACAAGTAGTACCGTTTTCTAATACTGACAGAATGTGGAACTCATTTCCCCTTCAGCAGCATTCTTTTAGTATGGCAATTAGTCCTTTTAATAGTAACTGTGCAACACATCTTGCAGAAATATTTGACCCAGAATCAGGACCCCACTTTTAAGCTAGATTTGCTTTAAAGTGCATGAACACCTGAAAACATAAGTGAGAAGCAACTCTGCTGCAGGATGGCTACCAAAATGTCACAAGGGGATGATTCTAATAATTTATGGACTTACTGAACAACAGCTGCTTTTAAAGGAGCAGATCATTGCAGATGAAAACAACAAAGAATAGAGAAACCTACTGGAAGGTAGAGAAGCCTGATGTATAGTGCTTCAGCACTGAGGTTTTGTGGCTGCAGAGCTGAATTAAACATAATTCAGGGATACCAGTGCCAGAAATCTCAGTAAACTGTGCTTTATCCAAGATCCTGGTGTGCTGGGTACCACAAAGTGAAGAAAAGAATATTCCAGTGTGACAAAACAAGCATCATTAGTTTTTATCATGGTCTGCATTGCTGTTTATAGCAGCAAAAGCATTTTCTCATTGGAGAAAGTTCTTCTTCAGGGTCCAGGGAAGAGAGGCCATGCAAACTCTGCCCAGGCTTATCAGCTGAGATGAAATACAGAGCCGTGCCTGGTATCTGAAAAGAGTGAGAGTGTGCTGCAGATGGCTTTGCAACTTGACAAGTTTGTGTTCTTTGGCTACAAGTGAAAAGGGCCACCTAGAGTGAAAGTGGAGGTTGGTCACACGGGCTTAAGATGACAAAGATGATCCACAGCTGAGAAAAAATGAGGCTGTCTTTCCCAAAGTGATTACAACTGCTGAAGAAACATAGTTAGACCTCTGAAGAGCCTGGACATGCAGTTCCTCTGGGTACATGGATAGATTCAATACTGGAATTTCTATTTGGCTGGGAAAGGAAGGTCCAGTCTAGTCTGGAAAAGATACTGTATGCTTCTTGAATGTGCAAAGCCCAGTAAATCCCAAAGACAGAACCTGCAGAGACATTTATCCTCTCTCAGCCACAAACGCATCAGAAAACCTGCAGTAGCCAAGAGAAAGCAGACAATGTAATGAGATGACTCTCACCCAGCCCTATATATCATTACTTATTTTATCTTCCAAGGCAAATGTACAGGTATTGGGACCTAGTCCAGGAAAGCACTTAGGGCTGTATTCTGATAGCATGCAGAAGAACAGAACTTTGCTCGGCAAACATCACCAATGAAGACTTTGAGGCAAATATTGGCATTAAATTTGCGCGGTGTAAAGGCACCAGCATTTGTTTCCGGGGTGTTTGTGTGCTGCTAACTCCAGTGCTGCAACTCACTGCTGCAGGTTTTTCGGTTGTGCAGGTGCTCTGCTAGTAGACCTAACCAGGGCAAGGAAAGAGGAGGCAGACCTACCTCTCTGATTCCCCCTTGAAGCCTGCTGAGAAAGCAGTCTGCAAGGGACCTCCAGAATTCGGGAATTTTCCGCAAAAGCACACTTACCCTGTGGTAAGTGAAGAGAAGAGTGAGCACAGGCTATTAATTCCTGACTATTTAATTCCATAAACTCTTCATAGAGGAATCCAGAAGTACCTCTGGATGAAAGTGCAAATAATCTGCATTAATACTGGACCAAGAGAAGTGAGTCACCTTCCTCTTTCCAGGCTCCCAAGAAGATCCTCAGCATGCAGCTGAAACACCTAGATGAGTCCTGGGAAAATGACATGGGGCGCAGGTAATGTTGAAAATGTCCTGATTCAGAGCCCAAGAAGAGACTTCCATTGACCTAACTGAGATTTGGATCAGAGGCTGCAAGAGCATGCGCCAGATATGAATTTAAAATCTACATAAAATAATGCAGAAAAACCCCCAAACATTAGACAGTTTTCTGAAATAGCAAAGAAGTTATACTGCTATATGAAAGAGTGCACATCATTTGTTATACTGCTGTATGAAAGAGTGCACATCATTTCAGTGAAGTCAGGTTAACAAATCAGTTAGAAAGTTGGATTAACTCCATAAACATAGGAGACGATTCAAGATAAGGTATGGAATTGCAGCAAAAACTAATGGTACTCTGTTCATAAATGATCAGTCAATGACTGTCATGGTGACTGCAGTGGCTCCCAGGCTCTGGGAACTTTCGGGTGGTAAATGAACACTTTCTCTGTTTTATTCTAGGGGCTGGATTTAGTGTAACACAGGTCTGGGGAAGAAATAGAAGTAATAAGATGACAATGGGGGAACAGGGCTATTTCAATAGTTTAATAAAAATTATGAATGGGGTTTTTCATAAATTGGAAAGCCTGCCTCCCTGGCTGTTGAGGCAAGCAGGGTCAACCACTTGGCCAGGGCACACCATGGCTCCTTGTGGCTGCCATGCCCAGATTTCTGCTTTGCAGAGGTACAGCAAAGACAAGAGGATGAGTGGGTATTGGTGTTCTGTCCAAGTGGGTTGGGATACCCAACCAGAACCAGAAATCTGGAAGTTTCCTCAGGTTCACATACCAAGAGCAGCAGGGAGACAAAACTCTTGCTCCAGGTTACACAAGGAGTCTATGGCAAAGCAGACTTCTTGATTCTAAACCGCTACCCAGACAACCAGCTTTACATGGTACTGGCAGAGCATGCCAGGCACAGTGGGCAGCATCTGGACTGGGTGAAGGTGGTGACCATCAAGGATGATGCTAAGCAGACGAAGGGCCATTTACTAACTCGATTTCCAACCTGTAAATGCTGTTGCAACAGCATATGCTTTAATCATATTAGAAAAATTGCACTTCTGCTTCCAAAATCAATTTCATGGAGATGTTGCCTCCATAATAGAAAGGGCTAGATCCTCAATAAGGTAATCAGCAGAGTTGTGTTGACTTTGAAGAAGATGTAATGATTCATATTTTCTGGGGAGCTGATCCTCAATCGTGGAACGTTGAGGCAAGAGAAAACTTTGAGCTGTGATGACTGAGCAGCATCTTGTCCATGATTAACAGGTTTCTTTTCTGGGGAGTTGGGTGAAATATGGTCCCTATGCAGAGAGGCAGCACCTGTCATAGACACTAATTAAATCCCATGTGACCTTTACTTTGAAGGTTTAAATGGAATAGAAATGGTGCATAGAAGTTAATTTTATGAGTAAGCTTTGGTATCCTTAGAACACAGTGGGCTCAAATCATAAATGTGTAAAGACTAAATAAAAATGAAACACCTATTACAAAAGTAAAAGGTCTTTCTGTATCATGAAGGGACACCTACTGCATATACAGAGCAGAGAGGAGAAAAGACAGACATCATTACCTTTTTTCCATGAATTAATGGCTGCATTTTACTGTAGGTCTTTCTAGGAGCAGGAAGCTCATCCCAAGGTGAATAGAAATTTTCTTCAGGATGTATCTGCTGGTGTACAGAGAGGGGAATAGCTGGGAATAGCTGCTGCCCCCCCGCCCCAGTTGCCACCCCAGCTGGGATATCACAGCCTGGCAGTAGTTCTCCAGGGACAGCAGTGAGCCAGCATGTGCAGCAACTATTTGAAGGGGGGATTAAAGCACATCGTAAAAGTTTGCAGCCAGAAGCAAGAGAGGAATGTTTTCATGAGACATCCATAGGTTATGAAGCACTGGGTGTGCAGGCAGCTATTAAATAAAAGGCAGAGAGCAAAACACTCACAAAACACAGGAAACCATGTTTATTTCTTCTCGAGAAGCCCAGCGAGCAGTGAGGCAGCAGCCCAGGTGAAATCCTCATCTCCCTTCCCTCATGTCAAACATTCAGGTTGGTTCCTGTTGTAGGTCCACCATTCCTGGGTTACAGGTAATGGCCAGGCAGTGGTGGCTGGAAGCTTTGAAGGGATGGCTGTGTGACCAGCTGTGGGGGTTGTTCCTGGTCCCCACTGGGACCTGGTAGTGCTGGCTGCATGGCCATGTCCAGGAAACCAGGAGAGCTATGGCTGTCAGGAGACCAGGAGAGCTACGGCTGTTACTTGAACTTGGCTTGAAGGAAACAGACCTGGTTTAAACTGCCAGGGTCAGCTCATCAGCTTGGCAACTTGGAAAAGAAAATTTACTGCAGCTGTGCCAATATAAAGGACCTATGCCTGATTTTATGAACATTTATCGGCTGTGTTTTGCAGCAGTCTGCTAAGACCAATAGCTATCTGTGCTTGAAACAGGGGGCCAGGAAGTTTGGGTCTTGCTTTCAATATCACTCTTCCTTGTGATATAGCTGAGACTACAGCTGAGCAACACAAGTTTAAGTTCCTCTGCTCCAAACTATTCCTTTTTTTGTTTCATGAGGTTTTAGATTGTAGTTATCACTTGATATAAAGTGTGGCTGACTAACTAGTGGTTTTGTACAGTACAGCACAAGGTTGGGGAGCACATGACTAAACAGAGGACAAAGAATTGCTTAAAATGGCTGAGTACTAAAAACCTCTCCAGCCGTGACAGTACGTACTCATTTGAGGTTTTTCAAGCTGTTAAATATTTTTCAATTCAGTATTTTTATTGGTTTGTCCTGGGTCTTGTCCTTTTTTTTTTTTTAAATCCTCTTTCCTGTAAATTCTCTATACTAAAAATACCAACCAACGGTCTCTTTGTGCACTGAAATCAGGTTGGTGAAAACTGGTTTTGTGCAAGCAGCATGATAAAAGGTGCATTCAGAAATATATCCAACAAGTAAGCTCTGCAGGGTGTAAGTCTTCTGAAAAGGGAAGCTGAATCCTCCAAGCCCTTCCACTGAAGGCTTGTATTGCTATTGAAGACAACCATGAATAAGGTTTTGCAGGATCAGGCCCCAGAGTTCAGCAAAATTTACTTCCTGCGCCTCCTCTCTATAGCATTTAACAGCCGAAATAAAAGAAGGAATTAATTTCTGTTTTAAATTCTTGGCAAGCGACTTCATCTCGTTGCTTATCTTTTCATGGGAATCAAAGGATACTGCCTTGTTACAGCTACTCGCAGAGCAGAGGCTCGAGGGAGAGCAAGGTATTTGCTTTCTCAGATGACAATCAGACTCAAACCAGTGGTATTTTCAATAATGTTTAACAAAGCTGCATTGCTAAAGAATAGGCAATATTGTGGCTTCTCCATTTTTTCATTCTTGCCCTAAGTTGGTTTTTTCAGCCAAGGAATTAACTATTTCCACGGTGCTCACCCGGCGCCCTGCTCTTCCCAGTGGCTTCTGTCAAACTCCGTTTCATTGTGAAGCATTGCACTTTTGGAAAATATAGCCCACCAATTTGGTGGTAAACAAGCCTTGGCTTTAAGACAAAGCTTGTTTTAATCTCCATGATCAGGCTACAGATCTGACCATGTTTTTTAACAAACCTCTTATGAAGAAATCCTATTCATGATTATTATCTATATGAGAATAAAAATGTCTAATTACCTTATATTAAATCTGTATTTATCAATTGTGGCTTTCTCTGGGAAATAATAATTTGCAGAAATGCTCCACATTCCAGGCTGTAACAGTTGGAGGTGGATGTCCTTAAGGATGGAAAAAAAGTTCTTTTTTAAATGGCACATTTACTAATTATAAAACGCTCTTATCTCTCTGCAGCCAAAGCCAAAATGAACATGTGCCTTGCACTAAGAAATCCCAGGATTGTCACAACTTGTGCCAGCTGTTGAGGTTATGACACCTGTGCCAGCATCGCCAGCTCTGCCCACTGTCATCTGTTCCAACTGTTCCATCTGCACTGTTTGTACCAATTCTCCCATTTCTGCATCTGTACCTTCTGCAGAAACGGGTCCAACAATGCCAGCTGTGTCATCGGTGCCAAATATGCCAGATGTTCTATTTGTCCACCCTGGGCCAAATCAATGTAGTTTTGTGCTCATTAGTTTTAGCTGGTAGATTCTATTTCACAATTTTTTGAGATGCACTTAGATCGAATCAATTCTAAATCACCACTACAACTGCTTTACATCTATCTCGCCATAAACAGAACTTTGTTTGTCATCCCGTGTTTGGTCAAAATTATTTTAATCTTATTAAATTGCACGTGGTGATTTGAGTTCTGTCTTAATGGCAAGATTATTTTTTTCTTGTAGAGGATGTAGCTGCAGAGAGATGAATAGAAAAAGATAAGGGTCATGGTGTCCAGGCTGTAAATAATCCCCGCGGTTACAGTAAAAATTGCCCACACGTTGATGTAGTGACTGAGAAATCCGTGGTCCTAATCCCTTATGCCACCAGTGCAGATGAGGAGAAGGCCCTCTGATGCCATTTATTTGNAGCTCAAGTGACAATCCCAGACCCGATCCCTGTGGGTTTCAACTCTGACCCTGTGGCTCCGACAGGAGCTCCTGGCACCGTGGTCCAACCTGCAAGTTGCTGCTCACGAGGAACCGGGCGCTGTCATCACCTACAGCCCTGTGTGGGCGCCAGCGTGCTCGACAGCTTGGGAGCCATACGCAGCATCCCAGCGTCCTGCACCCGCAGTGCTGGAGGTGTCGCCTGTGGTCCCATCCGTGCCCCCTCCCCCCGCCGTGGCAGAATTACTCATCCCCACCACAGACAGCAGCGTGGCACCGGAGAGACGCAGCTCTGCCATGTGGGGAGCCAGAAAACAGGTTTGCATAAACTCAGTCTGCCACTCCGAGGTATTGAAATGCGCAGAGCTGACAGCTCCTCGTCAAATGAAGGTACAGATTAAAAAATAGCGAGTGAGTTAATTTAGGAAGAAGGACTGAGGCAGAGGGAAAAGAGGCATTTAATGGAGAGGAAGGCAGTAGGTGCAGAAGGAGGCTGGAAGTCCAGCAGTACCATGGGGCTGTGCATGATGGGGACCTCTCCCTGTGGTAGGGGGAACCCATGAGGGAGAGGATTCCAGTGAGGCTGCAGACCACTTTGATCGTGTCCTGCAGCTGTCACAACATATTTAACCTTAAAAAATCCTTGACCTTGAGGAGTTTGCTGTACGTAACTGTTCCGAAATGCAGTCCCATTTGATATGTTTGTGCCTTTCTTCCACAGGATTAAGAAATAGGGAGAAAACTGAGAGAGAATAAAAGAAAGAAATGTTTTCTGTGTCTGGCTTGTGTAACTGAATTGGCAGTCAACGAGAGGGACAGATTTCTAATTAAGAAATAGCTCCTGTAGTTTCTCAGGCAAAACTCTGGCTGAAATCTGTGATTCATTACTTTAGAAATTCCTCGGATTTCCAAATTGTGCAGCTGGAGGACACCCCATGCCCCAGCCTGTGAGCTCTGCCATTGTGGTCAGCGACCACCTGCCAGACGTTGTCTTTACTCATATGGCAAATACCCTGAGTTGGGAACTATTTATTTCTGTGGTGTTTGCAACAGTAGGCCCCTGGTCTTCACTCTGACTGCTGGAAACAGGGCCTGAGGGTAACAACCAAATGATCTTCTCTCTGCTCCACAGTCCCCTGCACGGGCCATCCCATCACCACACTGCTGTGAGGCAATGGATCAGCTTCAGCTCACCCCTCCCTCCTCAGCAGGGCTTATGGAGGAGTCCTTGGAAAGCATTTCTGAGGCTGTCTTCCTCAACAACTGAGCTGAAAAATTTAGTCCTGGGCATCAAAAGGAACTTAATTTCTCCAAGGCAGGTTGGCTAGGAAATCTGGGGCATTTTTTGCCTCTTTCTGTCACACTTTCTGCTTCCTGCAACCATCCAGGAGATTTGCTTGTAGCC
This sequence comes from Mystacornis crossleyi, assembly GCA_013400655.1. Taxonomy (NCBI): domain Eukaryota; kingdom Metazoa; phylum Chordata; class Aves; order Passeriformes; family Timaliidae; genus Mystacornis; species Mystacornis crossleyi. The sequence goes on from VYZQ01059917.1 coordinate 57,381, forward strand.
CAGAAATTAGAACAGCTTATGTCCTGCTCTGTTGGCCTTCTGCTGGATTTTTGGTGGTTACTGCAGGTTCTGAGTTTGTTATAGGGCAGTGGGCTGCATTTGATGATCGCTGCTGTGGGTGGCAGGAGCTGGGTAATTTCTTACTGGTTCTTGTGGTTGGAACCAGCAGCACCATCCCGCTGGCTGTCTCAGGCATCTTGACTGGCCCCTATGACCTGTGGAAACAGGGAAGGGCAATGAAGAGGACTTGTCACCCCCCACTGTTTCAAGAATCCTGATGTGTCATACGGAATTCTTTCCTTATTTCACTGTAAAAAGAAGAAATTTTGGAGGCCAGAGAGATGGAGAACCAGTCTTTCCTTTAAGAGAAGGCATTGTAGCAGAGTCCTGTGGATATTCTCAGCTTTTAGTTTTGCCCTGAAGAGATTTATTCCCTTTTTCCCTAAAGGCCATTGCTTCCTCTCCTTTCAAGTTTTCTTGAATTACATGGATCTCCCCCTTCTTGTCCCAAGGAGCACAGCTGACCTTTTAATCACTCTGTTTGCCACCCAGCCAGCAAATATAGGTCACTTTTATTTATATAAAAT
>VYZQ01059925.1:12892-24285 GCA_013400655.1 Mystacornis crossleyi
CTAGGGTAAACAATCCAAGTTCTTTTAGTCTTTCCTCACAGGAGAGGTGCTCCATCCCTTAAATCATCTTGGTGGCCTCCTCTGAACTCCCTGCAAGAAGTCAATGTCCTTGCTGGGCTCCCCAGGGAAGTGGTCATGGCACCAGTCCCATCAGAGTTCTAGGAGTGTTTGGACTATGCTCTTTAGTCATATGGTTTCATTTTAGGTAGTCCTGTGAGGATGACAAAATTGAACTTGATTATCCTTATGGGTCCCTTCCAACTTGAGATATTTTTTGATCCTATGATTCTATCATATTTCTTCACAGCAGAAAAATAGAGGTCATCTGTTATGTAGCATTAACCTTGTATCTCCTGTAAACAGTGCAATGCTTTTTTCAATGCCACCAGAAAATGAATTATAGCAGAGTCTATAATTTCATCCTATTCCATATAAACCGTAAATTTTGCAATCTATATAGGTAAAAAAGTATTTCAAAAGTGTTAGATATCCAGGAAGGATGTTAATCCCTGTTCTGTTTGATGAGTCTCTGCTCTAATAGTCTAACACTCTTAAATGTCCCTATAGACTGAGGTTGAATTAGTTAAGCTGTGTATACTGAATTCTCATATATTCACAGCAGACAAGCAACAGATTATGTTAAGGAGAAAGAAAAGTCATTTCTATCCTCAATTGCCTAGCAAATGATAAGAATTTTGAGACTTAACTTCTCTCTTCTTTTATTTTTTTCCCCTTGATTTAATTACAAAAGATTTGCTGCCTGCAAAAAGTGCCTGCCTTGAAAATTAAATCAATGCCTGTACATGCACTGATCTTGTGTCACAAGAACAGGCAGTGGAAGCTTCCTAATTTTTTATTCCCAGTTTCTTCCCAGTTTATTGCCCTCCCTCCTGAAAGGAATGGTATAGTTTTTTCTCCCTGTTCTCCATTTCCCCAAAACAAACCTATTTAGAGACAAATTCTGTGCCCTGACCTCTCAATTGTTTAGCCTTTTTGAAAAGAGTGCAGATGGATTCTGGATGATTTTGTGGGTGACATTAGGCTCTAACATTTCTCAGCCAGAACAGGAATGTCAGACATTTTTGATTAGTGGTCAGGGAGCACTTTCTGAATCATCTTAAGGGAAAGATCCGGCACTATAAATTCCATGTTTTTATGTATAAAAGACTTCTCTCTGTGGAGTTAATAGCAATGCAGAGGTTGAATCGCATGCTGTGTAATTCAGGCAAGATTAATAATTGTTTAAAAGCAGCAATCTTGGATCTGGAAGACTGAGTCATCTGTGCTTTTTAGCACTGTTGTGGGGTTTTGCCTCTTGAAAGATTAAATTAGCTTTACATTATCCTGTGTTTTCATTATTTTCTAACTCTGTGACAGATTTTAGCTTACAGCATCAACATATACAGGTAGGAAGAGAAATGTTTTGTATTTCCTTCAGCACCCTGAGTCTCCTACCATTTTGTGAGGTTTTTTGTTAATATCATGGATGATGAAATAAAGAGTGCACTTAATACATCTGCAAATGGTAATAAGCTCTAGCGAAAGGCCTTGAGCAGTCTGAAAGCATGTAAGATCATCTTGGACAATTGGTGGAATCACCTGAAATAAAAAGGATTGAAAAAGGCTGAATGCAAACTGCAGTACTTCAATGAGAGGCTCCATCTTCCCAGCACAGGACAGGAAATGGGCCAGGCAGAAGCTCTGTGGATATGGAGACAGTCATTGGCCTTGTATTGTTACCAAATGCACTGACCCCAGAGATCATGGTGGGATATAAAATATGTGTGCTATTAAAAATAAGTCTGAGATATGCAAAGAAAGCTTTTGCATGTCACTCAACCCTAATGATGCCTCTGCTCATGGACCGTGTCTGGTTTTAAACACCACACTTAGAAAATTCTGGACCCAATAGAGTGGGACCAGAGGAGAGCAGTAAGAATAGTCCAAGGTATGTGAGTGCTGAGGAAAACTTTTAATAAGTTGGATATAATTTGTTAATTTAAGAAACTACTGAGCAGTGCTCCAGTAACAGTTTTCAAAGGTCCAAAACCCCAGCATAACACTTCTGGAAGCAAAAACGGGCATTGCAATTTAGAGTGGTGACTTTCTGGATTTAATACGGCTGAAGATCATTAATATTGTAATTTAATGTACAAATTGCAAATGCTAATGCTTGAATATATGAATATTACAGCGGTTTTGTGCTTAAATAATAATTTATCTTTTTAAATGTATTTGCAAGTATTTAGATGTTTGGGCATGTATTGTGAGACTTGTGGTTTGGTTTTTGTGGCGTTATCTCACGCCCTGGTCCGCTCAACGAGTTTCAGGGGGAATGTTGTTTGAATTCCTCTGGGCCATGTGTGGGAGAAACAACAAAGTTCTCAGGAGGTTCCACAACAAAATTTTATTTGCAAACTTTATATCATTAAGGTGGAATAAGGCACTTGGCAAATTTTAAAACAACATCCAGAGTAAGGCACTTGGCAAAATTAACTTAGCAAACTTTAAGAAGTTAGGAATTATGTCTTCCCTGTAGTGCCCTGCTGCCATGGGTGGCCTGCTTTTGCCTTTGATCCAGAGCAACATCTGGTCTCTGTAGCTTGAGGTACATGTTTGGATCTTCCTTTTATGCAGATCTTGTCCTAAAAAAATAGCAGTTTATATTCACAATAAATTCTCTTTACATAGTATTTAAGTATAGTTTTCTTGGGTTTCAGATCTGCCAAAGGATAATTACACTGGCAGATTATATTTTTTAAATCAAAAGGAAAATATTAGGTTACATAATTTGACCTCTACCCTTACAATATTGCCCAGCTAATCTTATAAAGAGTTGAGTCAATTTTCTTGAAGATTCACCACTTCAAGTGTCAATACATGGACAATTCACCACTTTTGATTTATTCCAGTGGTTATTTGCTTTAGTTCTGTAGGCTCTATAGGACTTTACTCAGGAGGAAATCAGACAAGTCTCACTTGGGTCTCACTGTGGAAATGAACTTCCAGAGAATCCCAGATAATTTTGCTATTGGCTTACTTAGAGTTTTTTCAATTAAATCTGCAAGAATTGTTGCATTCTCCCCTCAATTTAATATGATTGTATGTTATTTCTGTAAATTGTGTCTATATGACACTTTCAAAGAGAATTTCTCAGTTCCAAATTGATGATAGTTGTAATATTGAGATTAAGGTCAGGTGCGTGCAGAGAAGCATGTGTGGGAGGGCAGGGTTTATATGAGAGTGAAATAAAAGTAAGCTATTCATTCTCTCTCAACCCTTCTTCAAAAAGCAATAACTTCTGGTTGCTTTTGAGGTTCTTAGCTCATATTTTTGTACTATATTACTTAGCAGCTTCAAATTTTACATCTTCCAATTTACAGGGTTAAAACAAAAGTAAAGTCACTACCTGGTTCCTTTTCATGTGGGACTTTATAAGGTTTGTTGTTCGATACCTGGCGTGCAGAGAGGGGCTGGATATTTACATTAAAGCATGAGAGATAACTTAAGACAAATGGTAATTACATTATTGCTCGGTAATTTTGCATAGTAAAACTTCGTTACAAAGTGACTTCCTGTTCACCTCAGAAGGAGCAGTCAGTAACTGTGATTTACAAAGCTATCAAAACTATGGAAATGCTTACTTTAATCAGAACTGTAATTATGAGGGAATTTGCTGCAGGAAAATTTACTGACAGAATAAAGATTAGAAAGATGTGAATGTTGTTTATCAAAGTGCAGCAATTAAATTTTCAAGCCCAAGAGATCCATGTGGAATGAAAAAATAAAGTAAATTCTGTCCTTTGACTACAGTGGAGAAGATAAACTGCAACTGTTATTGTAACTTCTTCAGATAATAGTAGAAAATGTCTACAAATGGACATAGACACATTCAATAAATGGATTTAATCCCCTCTCTGAGGCTGGAATTGCCTATCAATACAGCTACTTGTAATTAACTCCCTCCTAGTAAATAATTCTCTTGTCCAGAATGTAACTAAGACACTAATCTGAGGAACCATTTACCTTATTCCCAGGGCTGCTGTAGCCCCTGCAGCTGCCATGTGGATACTTGTAATATTTAATCACTTGTCTTTCCAGCAATTTCTGTACAGTTGTCCCTTCCTTTTAGGAGATAAAGGTGATGTCATCCCTATTGTGAGCAACCTGACAGAGCTTGGCTACTGAATAGAAAGGGCAATATGTATTAAGTGAACTATAGGACCTAAAATCTATTGAGAAAACTGATGATCTTTAAAAAAAAAATTTAAAGTGAGAAATTTATTTTTCAGATGGTGGTTTCCCACCAGTAAGAAGAACCATCTTATGAGGCAAAAATAATCAAATTTGTAACTCTACGAAGTTGCATTCCCACACTTGCTGATGCAGCTGAATTACAAGGGCGTGTGGAAATGGCACAGTGCAGAACAGTCCCCGTGTTAGCTCGAGGCCCAGTCTGATCTAATTAACCCTGCTCAGAGGCAAGGTTAATGAGCCTGGCTACGGTCCGGCACAGGAGCTTTTGTTTGCAACTTGCTTGGAGCTGCCCTAAGGCTGCGTTGTAGGAGTGCAGCAGAGCCGTGCAGGTTATTAAATTGCAGACACGTACCGAGTCTTCAGGACGCGCGTGTGGTTCAACGCAGGGAGGTCTCGTCATTGATGGCCCTCGCTCTCCTGGGCTGAGTGACTCTGTCAGAGCTGTAACCCTGCAGTCCTTTTCCTGGACAGATATTAAAAAAACAGATATTAATGACCTCTCTGACTGCTCTTATTTCTAAATTCATATAATTAATGAAAAAGTGAGTTTAGAATAACTTTATTTTTTTCCCTGTAAAGGTACTTTTAATAAAAATCACAATAGCTATTCGGACAACATGTAATTTATAAATTAAATAATAGTAATTCTGTTATTAGTAGAATAAAGTGGATAGTCTTTCTTCTAAAATTATTTGTGACTGTCATTTCAGATGGTTTATTCCAAAGGAATGCAATTTATTTCATATTAATTAGGTTATACAAGTACTAAACACCAGTGTGGGAAATTATATTTTTTTTCCTAGAATATTAAGCTATGGTCTTTCAGACCAGTAAAAGATCAGTGTCATATAGCAGTTTACCAATAAATAATTTATATTTTTAATTTCTGTCTCTTTGTGTGTCATTGGATTTCCCATGTGTGGATTTTCCATTATCACGATTATTTCTCTATTAGTACATTTACACTGGAATAGTAAATAATGAGTGTTCTCCTTTCTTTCCCAAACCAATGTCCTAATTTTGACCATTTTTTCTTATGGGATTCCTTACCTTCATCTCATGGTCCCAGGTTTCTTAGCTCTGGGTGTCTTGTATCAGTTTTCTAAAATGGGATTTTTTTTCTCCCAGTCCATTATACGGTTTGATACTTTGAGTGAACAGTTGCATGTATGAATTTTAAATTCATACATATTTGAACTAGTAAAATGCATTTATTGAAAAGTTTGCAGAGTAAATATAAAAATGGATACTGATTAGTCCAAATATAATTTCTAGTCTGTATATTTGCTATCAATTTGTTCCACCACATGCTTTCATCTATGTCATGTACTTAAATGTTTAAGCAGAATTTGTTATAAAATGAGTTTGCTACTGAAATGTCAGCTCAATCTCACTTTTGGCTTAGCTATATTGAAAACTGAGACTAGTGGTAATAATACTTAATGAAATGTCATCTGAATAGCTAAGTGATCTGGGGGTGCTTGGAAAAGAGAATAGATATAACTCTTCTCATTTGCAGATGGGGAACACTGAGGCCTAAAAATAAGTGAAAACTTGCCCAAAGTCACTCAGGACTCTGGAAGAAAAGTCAGAATTACAATAAAGGAGCTTCAAGTTCCATTTCTCAGCTTGCCATTGTAGGAGCCATTGTTCAGTAAGCAGAACCTGTGGCAAACATGTCATGGACCTGATGTAACCCTTTAAGGAAGAGAAACAAATTGTTAATGGTAAAGTAATATTTTCCACTAGTAAAAATTTTCTTTTAGATTTTCCTAAGGCTTTCCTCCTTTCAGTTCATTTCTTTTTCAAAAGGTCGACATATCCACTAAGTATTTTTTAATGAATAAATGAAAATTAATAAATAAAAGCCCCACGTCCAATACCTGGGAAATCAGAAAATTTTCTCATAATTTCTTTTCATTAGATATGTTTTTATATTTTGTAAACCAGACCAAATCCAGTTGAAAAACATAAGGTTCCACTTGCTAACAAAAGGCAAGGCTGTCCTCATGATGTTTTTTCCTTCTTGATTATTTTCTCAGAATACCAATGCATACAAAATGTTTCATAGCAAATCTACCTTTTTATTTATGTATGTGAGCACTTATTAATGCTGGCCCTTAGTCCATGACTTCAGAATTCAGCAAGGTATCAAAAACATCTTCAAGTAAATTTGTATTTGTCTCAGGTTTCTGATAGCTCTGTAGTATTTCTATGCGTTTCTCCCTTTGGTGTTCTCAAACACAGCCGTGTGCTGTTCTGTGCCGTCAGTCTGTGCGTGTAAATGCAAGGAGTGAAGCTGTACATGTTTGTGTGGTAGCCCACGTAGGCTGCAGGTCTCAGACTAGTTTTCAAGCTTTATAATATTTTGAGGTTGAATTCTCATTATCATGCCCTTGTGGTAACTCGGGAGTAGCTTCCATATTACCTGAACTGTCTGTCAGCAGGACAGAAAAATACCCAACTTCACTGAGGAGCTTTTGCTGGAGAGAGGGCACTCATAATTCCCGAGATCATACAAGCACAGTCACCTTTGGTGTTCTGAGGGCAACTTGCCTCTCAGGACAATCCTGCTGGCTGGCTGCGCAAGAGCTTCCTCAGTATTGTTTCTTCTGTTGTTTCCAGTATCTTTTCTTCTTGGTGCTCCTTGTTCTTTCTCAAATCAGTTTAAATTCTTTCATCCCAGGAGTCAGTGAGGAAATCCTTCAGGTATAGGTTGGTTTTTACTTAAATGGTGAAAGGATTGTGTTGCTGTTTCCACAAGGGGGTAAAAGAAAAGTAGATTTGTTGCAATAGCCTTTTTTTTTCCCCCTTCCTTTAAATAGATCTGTGTTTTTTTATTCTTTAAAGCCACAGTGGAAACTTCAGATGAAAGAGTTACATGCATAAGTTCAAAGCCTCTCCTGGTTGATCAGTATTCCCACAAGAAACCTGGATGAGAAAAGGTGGATGAGCAGAGCCTGGCTGGACGCATCTCATCAGCTTGGCTAAAAGGAAATAATGGGGGGGGAGGAAGTTCCTTTCTGTTTGTTTACTAGCTTTCATTTTTATTCTCCTCCAGGCACAAAACAAGCAAACAGAGCTCTATTTAAAAACAGAGCATGCCCTTGCTCCCACACACTATCTTTTCATAATCAGTATCTTGGTAATCTTGTGTTAGACTTTCTCTATGAACATTTTCAAGGATAAAAAAAAAATTTCTAAAAGAGCACCTGGGGGAGAACTCTGCAGTCTCAGGAAAGATAATTTTCTACCTGACTGCATAAATAAGAGAAAAAATTGGTGCGCTGAACTTCTTGTATCTGTTAGTATTTAGGCCATGATTCAGATAATTGTTTTTCCATAGGGTCAGGCTTCTATCTGAGCTCTTCAAAGTGCTTCATCCCTGCGTGTACATTCATTATATCATCATAAAATTATATCCAAAAGGAATTGCAATGAACTGCAGTGGATTTCCCCAGACACTTCAGGATTTAACAGCGTGATCTAGGTTATGTCCTTTGTAGCTTTCTTCAGCCAATGAGTTTGCTTAATGAAACTGGGAGTTTGAAAAGCAGATGTATTTTTCTTATGCCCTAGGGAACAGGACAATCCTTAGTTGAAATGCTGGGTAGAAACTGCCTAATCTGCAATTACTTGCCTCAGATTTTCAAGACCTGACAGTTCTGATAGCAGCCTGTTGGAGACACAGTAGTGGAGTAACTGGGTTGGTTGCCAGCTTTTGAGCAGTTCTGAATGTTCTGATAATCTTTATTTCTTTATATTCGTAAAGACGTGTAAGTTAGAATTGCTTCAGACCTTGGTGATTTGGAGCAGACTCTGTGATCATGACAAAGCATAGCTTAGAAAAGGAACTCCGTCAGAAAATGGTTCAGTGCTTTTAAGCTTTGCTGTACAATGGGCTTTTTTCATGGCTTGTTTGTAGAGGTAAAATATAATTCCCTGAAACATACTTTCCATCCACTTTCAGTACAACACAGAATATGGTATCATACTAGTTCTGTCATTTGCCACTACTAAATGAGAGGTTTGTTAGCAGCCCTGAGAACTGATAATTGAGATTGATGAAGCGATTTAAAGAAAATAGCAGTTTGTAGTTGAATAACTGTCTGATGTACAGGCAGGTTTTTAACCAGATTTGGTCTTTATATTTGTCGAGCTTCACAGAATGATGATGAGAACTAAGAGATCTCCTTTGTCCAGCAGCATAGTGGATTATATAAAATGCTTACTGAAATTTTCCCATTTCTAGTTGACAGTGCTTGCACCTGTCATACTTAGAAAGAATCACTGTATCGTTTTTGCCATGTTCTTTTGGAAGGATGAAAAATTACTGGTTGACTTTGCCAAACTGCAGAGCACAGATGGAATTGGTGCGAGGGCTATGCATCTCGTACTTGTGTCCTCATCAAAAGCAGTAGCAAAAAACTGCTGGGTTTATTTACTCTCCTGGTAACCAGCTACTGGTGGATTCAAAAATGATATTCAGACCAGTCCTTTGGCAGAAAATCCTGTCTTATGCTGGCTTGCCTGGTTAGGAACCGAATTCCTGTAATCACTGCTAAGAATCCCTACTGACAGCATCTGCTTATTGGTTCAAAACTTGAGTCCAGAGGAATTTTAGTTCAGAAATACACAGTTTACTAGTTACATAGTCAGTATTCACTCATACATCCCCTCAGGGTTTTTGAAGGATTTGTCTCTCACAGTGTCTTCATTATGGGAGCTCCTACTGGATGTTTAAAAATTGAGATAACTGGTACAATTTGAGTGACATGCTACGCTATTAAAACCAAGATTCCTCAGGAATATGTAAGGGATGGTGGTGAAAGAGAGAGGGAGGCTTATGATTATGCAGAAATTTCATGTTCAGTTCTGCTGATGAGGAACAGTGTTCCACTCCCAGAACCTGCCCCACTGCAGATTAGCGGAACAGAAATGGGTCAGGTTGGCAGGGACCACAGCGGGTCACCCGGTCCAACCTCCCTGCTCAGGCAAGGTCGTCACAGAGCACATGGCACAATATTGTGTCCAAATGGAATTGCTAGAGTCTGCATCCACAGATGAGAGCTGGACTGATCCTTCTATGAGCACAGGCAGCAGCAAGGAGCCCCTTTCACTCTAGTCTCATGGTTCCTACAGTCTACCTACAGTCTACCGGATTTTAACCTTCCTCCTGAGACTTACAGATTGTGCTCAACCTCCTTTCACTTACCTCAGAAAGCTTTTAGTGTAGTGTGATCTATAAGAAACAAGGACAATTTCCCCATTTCACCACCCTCAACCCTGAAATACAAGATCAGATAGACCCTTGAAAGCAGGGAGTTTGTATGGAAGAGTTGGCCTTTGAAACATACAGTCAGAGATTGCTTTGTCGTGTTATCCCACTGACTTGTTTCAAAACAGGTTTGGGAGGGTCACCACTGTTAGAGGATTGAGCCATCACATGATTGTCCCACAGGCTGTTCTTAAGGACTGGACTCAATGTGGTGATGTGAAGAAAAATTGCTCTCCACCTTACTGCAACTTCCATAAATAACCAGATTTGCTCTCTTGGTTATTTGCTGTCTTACTTCACCTGTCTTTTCATTTTGTACAGTAAATTTGCACTGTTAGATAGTGTTTCTGCTGCCTTTTGGAAGCTGCTCTCCAGACAGGCTTTGTGTCTGGTGCAGCTACACTCATCTGCTTTGTGTTCATAGATGCCTAAGGCTTTAACAGAGAGTCTTTGTCACCACCAGGCTGAAACTGGCATGTGGCTCTTATGGGGGAGCTGTCAAACCACTGAGTGTCTGACTCTTGCTGTTCAGGTGAAGTTCCAAAAACAGCACTGCTTCTGTGAACAAAGTCCAGTCCCTAGCTGCACCATGGAAAATCGAGTCAAATACAGGATCTTCTGCTCTCTGCCCATATGAATGTGATTTTATATACCTAAAACACTGTCTGATACTAACTTTTATGTGCTTTATTATGGGAGAGATAAATGGATGTTTATAAAACTGACAAATTGTTTTTTAGTTTTAATTTAAATTTTAAGACAAGAAGTCTCTTAAGCCAGAGAGGATGTGAATAAGCATAACTGAAAAGCTGAGGCAAAGTGGTAGTCTCAGTTTTAAATTATTAATTTAAGTGAGGGGACAGAACTATCAAAAACTTGGGGTCATGTTATGTCCTCAGTTTTTAAGCAGACTTGTCTTTTGAAATCAAGGCTGTGGTATCACCTGAGTTTTGTTCAATTCAAAACAAGTTACTGCATTTAAAAGTAAATTCACATTGGTAACTATTCTGACATCCTCTCCAGAAGGAGCAGTTCCTTTATAATTTGCATTCCTTATTCTTTCTCAGGTTGGGCTAGGATGGCTGTGGGGCGCAGTTTGCTGATGTGCTGGGGAGGGGACAGTAATTCAGGCATTGAAAAAAACAAGGTGCTGCTGCTGAAACCTCATGTAAGAGACACAGATCTGGGTGTTGTGTTGATCTGACGTGCAGATTTACAGTCATTACTGTCAAAACAAAAGTCAGCATCTCTCAGGGAGGGGAAAAAACCAAAAAGCTTCCATAAACATAAAATAAAGTATCAGATATTTCACCTTATTAGTTCTTATTAGTATTAGGGAGGCAGGGAGTATGTCAGTGGGACTGAATAATTATGACATAATGAGGCTTTTTGACAATATGTGCTTCTCTGTTGGGCAAGGACCTCTGAGAAGAGGCAGGCTTGGCTTGTGATTCCAGCCTCCTATTTTTTTATTTCTGTGGATATGTTTTCAAACATGGATTGTGTCATGAACCTGAATGTTTGTAAATTGGAGGATTAAAGTGGGTGAAGTTTTTAAAAAGGAGTAGTTTAATCCTGTACCATATAAAGGCAAAACAAAATCCTTCATTTCAGTGCTTGTGCTCCACTTCTCAGTGACATTTTTTAATGCAGAAATGACCACAGTTGTAACAGGTCCCAAGTAGTAAGAAATTAGTATTGAATTTAGTCCACAGAATTTGCACACATCTCTCCAGGTTTGTAGCATCCCTACATTTTTTGCACTAAGCTTATAACTGATTGCTGTGCCAGTCTGGATAGGACTCTGTATGGCAAATGCCAGTGAGAACTTGAGTTTAGTCAAAATTAGGATTTGAAC
>VYZQ01059925.1:25192-36847 GCA_013400655.1 Mystacornis crossleyi
GTGGTGCCCGCAGTGCTATGGTGCAGAGAAACTCCAAAAGCAGCAATGAAGGGATGGCGGAGGCAGGGCAGGGCAGAAGGACAAACAGCAGAAGACACGACCTCACAGTGAGATGAGTTCTCCCCTCGGCGACTGCAGCCTCTGTTCCCTCCAAATCCCGGGAGAGCAAATGAGACCCAAGCCCTGCACCCAACTCCTTTTTTCCAGTTCTAAATCTCGGGACATCTCCGCTCCCCCACCTGAGAAACAAACCAAGGCAAAGGGGGCAGCTGGGCCCCTCCCTTTCGGCTAGGTCTTTTTGTTTCTCTTAAGCACGCAGCAATCATGGGGAAAAATTCTTTGAGAGGAAAAGAAAAGAACACAAACACACACAAAAAAATCTCCTAAAACCCCAACACCCTATTAAACTGTCCTTATCTCAGCCCATGAGTTTTCTGGCTTTTACCTTCCTGATTCTCCCCACGGGTGGGGGAGTAAGGGAGCGACTGCATGGGGCTTGGCTGCTGGCTGGGGTTAAATCACAGCATCAGATTTCACCGCTTTTCACTCTGTTCTCAACGTTTGACTGTCTACTTAATTTACTACATGAATGTATATGCCTGTGTTCCTTTAGCATCTTGAAGATACTGGATGATCCGAACAAGTTATGATGCCTCTGGAAGCAAAAAAATAATGGTTATGTTTAATCAGAGAAGAGCCCTAAAGGCTGAAGTCCCAGCTGGTTTTATGTTTAACAGTGGCTTAGTGTTATCAGTGGGCCTTCTGTCCTGAGGAGATCCTAGGAAGAGCTCTGCTGCCTTCCCAGCCAGGTGTGCCTCTCTTACAGGAACCATCCACATCTGAGAGGAGAGCTGAGTTGAAATAAGTGCATAGCTCCATATAGAAGTTTTTGCAGAGGGAATTTCCTGGGCTAGGGAGAATATATGTTGACGAAATTGAAGGCAATTATATGACACGTTTCATGCCACTAAGTTTCTAAATAAATGCACTGCACGGCAATCCCATCTGGAAAAAAGCAGTACTGGATTATTAAAGCCAAAAGATAAAGAAAAAGCCAAGTTGTTGAGCTCTGCACATTTTACATTGTCTGCATATAAGTGAGTTACATTTGCAAGGGGAATAAATACAGAGCATATCGCTGATATGCTAGCCTAATTAATTAAATTCGACCAGATAAACAGGACAAAGCATGAGACTCTATTATATCCACGAAAATTCCTGTTTCTCAAAACCTCACACAAATAAATACTATCTGGCTTCATACCAGCAAATCTGAAGTGTTCTGGACTACATAATTTATCAGGGGTGACCAACTACCTTAATCTTCTGTGATTTGGCTTCCTAGTATGAATAACCTATTTTTGTATCTCTGTTTATCCTAAAACACAACTGAATATCATTGCTTTAAAGTACAAGAGCCTTGAATCTCCTCTCCTTCAGGGACAAACTACTGGCTTCTGCCAAGTGTTGTACTCTGGTAACTCCTCTTTGCAAAGACCTCCTTTTCCCAAAAAGTGCTTTATTATATATTCTTGGAAATAGGTATTTTGAGCTCAGTTATGTAAGTGATCTGTAACTGTAAAGTCTCTGGGAATTAACTGTTAAAAAAACAAACAAGCAAGCAAAAAAACAAGTCAGCTGAAGGCTGTTTGCTTTCTAGGATAGAGAGAGCTGTTTTAACTCTATTTTCTCTAGCTTCTAATCTTTTAATTAGCAGTATAGCTAAGCGTCAGTTCTGGTGGGAAGGAGTTACTTGACTCAGATGTCTGTGTCTGTGGTTGGTCACTCCATGCTTCTCTTACACTCTACGTAGAAAAATGTTTCATGAACTCTTTGAACTGTGTATCTGTCAGTGTAGAGAATGCTTCTTGTAGCTCCCTAAGCAGAGTTGTGGGATGCACCCACTGTTTCATCCGGGTGAATTTAATGTGTGGTGTTCTTCAGCTGCACCGTGGCGTTGCCCAGTGAACAACAAACCCAGAGCGTCCCACAGGGTGAGGGTGAAAGGTGACAAACGCGGTCCCTGACCAGGGAGGAGGTTCAGGAGCTGTTGCCCAGCTGGGAGGGGTTGTGCAAACAGAACTCGTGGTTCCTGCGGCATGTGAGCAGCGTTAGCCTTGTTATGGATCGCGGGTGGAGGGGGAGGCTGAAGGAATACACGCCTCTGAGTTGCCTCTTGCTTTTAGCCTGTAGCTTTCCAGCAGAAAACAGTTGCAAAGAATAAGGTTTTTGTGCTGAAGATGTAAAAGTGGTCTTGGCTCTGCCCCTGGGCAGGGTTTGGTTTGGGCATGGGGTTCTGTGTAACCCAGGCAATGTGTTAGCCTGTGTTTTCTGAGATTTGAGGGCGTTGACCTCAAAGAAAGCCTACAACTTTGTCCTTACCGTTTCTAATAGAAAATTATTTTTTTATTTTATTTCTCTTGTCACTTATAAATGTACCTCCAGTCTCTTATTCTTTCTCTTCCCTATCTAATTATATTTTTTTAAAAGGTGCCATTTTCTGCAGATTTTGAGAGGCATCAGCAGCTCCCTTTCTTTTGGCATCTGAAATAAGATGAACACTCACTGATAGCAGTATAGCAGTGGGAGGTTAACAATCACCCGCTTTAATCAAAAAACTTTACATTTCAAATGTAATCTAGATCTAGGCTTGGGAGAGCTTTCAAAAAGCTGTGATATTGAACTAAATGGCTGCAGCTTAGATGTTATAATTGGCTATTTTAGGTTATATCATAATTCATTTCTTTTCTATGGATGCTTTTGAACAAATGGGAAGAAAATATATTTAAAACAACTGCTGTAATTAAGATTAAATACCATACTTTTATTGTATTTTTAGCTTCTAATAAGCCATTACATTTTTGGAGTCACTTTCTGTCCTACTAGAGTAGCTCCGTTCTTGACCATATCTATTCAGAAAATATACTGGTAACATTTTTTAGAATAGAATCCATTTTATTTCTGTTGCTTCAGAATTTGCAAAATACCATATTTTTATTACCTTTTTAACACTTTGGATTTATAATGGTCCTGTGAGATGTAAATGAGGACAAATGGAAGACTAAAAAACCGTAATGGAAAATTTTTTTTAAAGTTTGTGCATGGCTTACACTTCACTATCTGCTGTGGCTTAAGGACCAGTGCCTCTGACCACCGAAGCAGGCATGAATTTTGCTACTGACTTTGGAAGGAGTAGGTAGAGTCCTCATAGCTCTGCTCAGACCCTAGTACTTTCAAACTGCATTACTCAGTTCTTCACAAAAGGGTCTTGGTTTATTCCACAGTTTGAATTTCCAGCAGGTGACTTGGTCACTGTACAAACAAAAAATGCATTTAACCTTGAAAATTAGGACTTAGTCCCAAGAGGTGAGTACTGGATTCATGCCACTAAGAACGGACTTAGAAGGATTTAGCAAATTCATCCATGCAACTCTGGTTTAATTGCTCCTGCATTGCTGGGAGTAATATTTTACTCACAAATATTCAAGTGCCATGATTTAATCTTTATGACTTCTCTTGCTAGAATGATATGTGTGCAAATCATGTTCTCTGCCTGACAAAGCAAAGATCACTCTATAAGCCCTCCTTGTCCTTCTCTTCTCCTCAAAATGCTTTAGAAAAACAACAACAACAACAAAAGTTCCATAATGGGAGTAGGTTCCGTGTTACAGACTTTTCTGTTAATCTCCTCCCATTCTTACTTGTTCTGAGGCTATTAAGGAGTCAGTGAGCATTCTTGGGGATGAAGAACAGAGTAACAGACCATGCTTTCCTCTGAGGACTCTGCTCCATCCCTGCTGTTGACAAGGGCAGCTACTGAAGGAATGTGTCTCCCATCCATATAGGGGCACTGGGATAATTGCATCAGTATTATTGTCATGGTGGTTTTATGTTGATAGCCATCAGTGGTTGTCTTTGGGTGAGAGAGATATTCTTCAAAACAAAGATTAATTAAATTACCTTAATTTTGGTTTGGATTACATGCTTAAGGCAAAAGAGCTCCTGTACTCTGGATAATTTTGCCATTGATGAACCACCTTTATTATTACTCTGACAGCACTTATTTTGTGTGCTTTAGTTATATTTTCCTGTTGGTTTGACTTGTCTACTCGCACTGACATTAGGTTGGTTTGTTTTTGGTTTGTTTTTTTTTTTTTCCAGTTAATGCTAAGTATTCCCTTTTTTCTCCCCTTATTGCTAAAGCAGCCCTTAGGAAGGATACCAGATAACTTGCTTCTCTTATGAATTCCCATTCAGAAATCCGTGCTGACTACTCCAAATCACTTTCTTGGTCTTTTATGCTTAAAAGTAGTTTCCAGAATTATTCACCCCATCAGGGATTGAGTTGTGGTTGGCCACCCTATAGTTCCCCAGATCCTTCTCCTTGCCCTTCTTCAAGACAGGAGTGACATTTGATTTCTTGCTATCCTAGGGAGCTGCTTCTGATCACCATGACCTTTCAAAGATAATTGAAAGTGCCATTGTAATGACCCCAGCCAGCACCTTTAGCACTTGGGAATGTATCTCATCCTAAATACCTCCTCACCTTTTCCCGTTTTTATCTAACACTAATTAATTAAAAATATAACTTTGTCCAAATGGCAACTATTTCACAACCATCTTTTTCCCCTTAAAGACATAGTTACCTTGCTCTGCTCATTTATGGAGCTCTTGCCCAATGGTACTTTATCAGGTGCAGTTTAAAATCTTTGACAAACATAACAGAAAAAGTCAACTATTTCTCTTACAGCAAGGAGGGAGGGGAGTTTGCATTTCTAATTTTATGGTCATAATTATCCTACTGTCATTATTTTGTTTCATGCTTCAGCACAGATTTATAAAGGTGATATCATATGCCTCCTAGGCTGGCTCTCTGAGAAGCAGATAAAATTCTTTTTACAAGCCTGCAGGGAAGAGCTAATTCAACCAGGTTAGTCATGATTTATGAGCATTTATCCTAATCAGCTTTTCTGACAAGCCTTGCATTGGGATACCACTACGTTCGAAGCAGACACAAAAATCTAGTTTCATTTCTCATTCTGAGATGTGCAGAACTTTTCAATTCAGAGACTTCCATCTGAACACTTGGTAAAACTGACTTGAACTGTAACTGCTTTGGAAAGTTTCTAATTATTTCTAACCTGTTTCCAACAGCTTCCCAGGGCCACTGAATGTAGTGTACAGCTCATCTGTGCTTAGTGTTAGGGGTGCTGCTGAGCATTCAGGTGGTGCTTCCCATTTTAGTGAATACCAATCTTAATGTTTATTATCATCCCAAAATCACCCTCCTGGGGTAATGAACTCTTTGAAATGTAAGGAAATGGAAGCAAGAAAATTAAATATTCTCTCAAACAATAGATTAACACCCCAGAATTTCGGGCTGCCCAATCTTTTTCTTTTCCCTGTTTTCCTTCAAGCAATGGATTTTTAAAAATAATGTAAAAAAAAAAAAATCCATCATTGCGTGCCGAACAGTTGCTGACTTTGGGGGACACTTGGCAACTGTTTCACAGATGAAGAAGTATGTGAAGGGCTTCAATGTTCTGAATAATGATTTTCCACCTGGACCTAGTGATGGTTTTATTGCCTCATGTCCACAAGGGATGTTCTCTTCTGTGACATTTTTTCTGGTTACTCCCTCCAAGAGTGACATTTAGAAGGAGGTAAATGTTCATTACATGGAAGATGTAACTCTGATGTGCTTAAGCACCGACATGTCTCCTGAGAGCACTGGACTTTGCTTTCTGGGGAGGCTGATGAGGTACTCAGCAAATTTAATGAACAGTCTTACCACTGCCTCTTAATGCTTCAATAATCATTTCCTCTCATATACTTATTCTTTAGAATTTAGTTTTTAATACTCACTGTGGCAGGAAGTACTTTTAAAAAAACTGGAGGTGATTACAAAATGCACATGTAAATTGGGAGGGCATGAAGAAGCATTTGTTGCTTTGAATTAACAGACCTAGTGAGGTTAAGGATTTTGGCAATATAGTTTATATTATCATTCCAACCACAGTTCTCCTCACATGTATATGGAATCTAACCTGGGGAAGACAAGCTTCACTTGAAGGATAATTAATTTGTAATTTTACTTTAGCTCTAAATCTCTCGTATGCAAACCACGACATTTAGGGGAACTTGAAACAATGGTTCATGTCAGGTGCAAAGAGCATTGTTAATATTCTGGAGAATGGTGGAGGTTCTTTGGTGTCAGAGTTGTGTGAGCCTTACAAACGAGGCACAGTTCCAGCTGGTTTCACTGCATCTTGTGTCCTGTGGTGGACAGGCTGGGATCTTCCTCTCCAAGGAAGCCTGAGGCTTTAGCTCTTCACACCTCCTTCTGGCTGATGACATCAGGAGTTTCAGTACCAAGCAGGGTAGCTGGAATTCAGCTTCCTGGAAGGACGTCAGCCAATGTTTCTAAGCAGCAGAAGCGATCATCCCTTTAAGCTTCTGTAGCTCATGCTTACAACCTTAGCCGTACACTCTCCCTTAACCTGCATCTGAGAGCTTAGTCGCTTAATAAAAGAAGATATTTTAATTAATTAGAGGAAAAGCTCTTACTAGCTGGAACAGCTTTTAAAACAGCAATAATAAGAGCACTTATCTGCCAGGAAAACTCGAGGTAAGTTCCTACGGCCAAATGAACTGAAAGTAAAAAGCATAATGAAGTATGTTTAGCCAAATTTGCAGAAAGTGTATAGACCATAGGTTCACTGAAAGCCATGTCCTTCATCTAGATTTATACTGCCAGAAGATTTGTCAGTATTATTAGAGCCCTCACAAACACACTTTTTCACCTCTTTGTTTGCAGTTCTTATCCTTTGATGATATTTTTATTTTCAAAGAAGCATAGCTGCTTTTTGGTGGGAGAGTATACTTTAAAAAATGTTTCAGAGAAACTCATGATTCCCACAAGCCACTCAGGCAAGGTTGAAATATTTGAAGTGATATCTACTTTTTCAGTAAAATATGTATTTCCTTGGTTTCCTAGGTACAGTGATAAAAACATTCCAAGTTTTTTATAGCTTATGCAGGCAGAGAGTTTTCCTTCTGAAAAGCACATTTAGATGAAAAAAGGGAGAGAGAATTAGTCCACAATCTAAGTCCACTTTCAGTGTGCCCTTATTCCAGTAATGCTTTTGTATATGCACTTTTCATTTACATTTAGAATTAGCTTCTGCCCACCCCTACCTATTGTCCTGCAAATAATTGGTGACTTGTCAAAAATAAAGTATTTTATCTTGTAAGCCTTATAAGCAAATGCTTTTTACTGGAAGCAGCTCATCTTTGTCCCTGATGGAAAACCTTTTCCTGCACTGTTCTCTGCAGATAGGAGCATTCTTTTTAACAGGTAACAAAGCCTCATGCCCCAGTCCAAGGGCTGCTTTGGGGTTATCTAAATATTCATTTATAGGAAGAAAGAAAGCAAAGTAGACATTGGCAGGTATTCAGAATATATCTAATGCCCCAAAGCATAAATTTGCAACTCAAAGAAAATTAGTGTCCTATATTATAAAAACATTTATGTGACTTTTTAATATCGTAAAGTTCAGAGATGTTCAATTCCAAAATTGGGGCTCAGCCCATCAAAAAGAAATGAATCATCTAGAAATTGTGGTGACAGATTCATGCTCAGGATATTTGTACCACGGGTGTGATTGATACATGAATGTAGACAGATGAGTTTGTAGATTTGCCAATGCTATTTCTCTGTCGTCGATTTGGTGTTTGTGTTCGTTCTTACAGAGCATGAGGTGTGTTCCCAAGTATTGACCTCTTGTTAGCAGATTTATCTGAGAAATTTGCTACAGATTATTAGCTCTCTTTTCAACACCTTTTATTCTCAATTGGGGTAGTTCTTTAAGAATGTTATGCAAGAAGTCTGCCCCCAGCTAACAAATGACCTGCAGGGCACAGAACTGATGTGTTTTTAAAAAAAAAAACCAACGAATTTTGCATGTGTTTAGTGAAGTAGCCAGCTCATGTCACCCTCGGCAGCCGAGCAGTCCCACCTGGCATGCTGCCACAGCTCCAAACTCTGTCAGTCGAAAGCCGCCATGAGTGTACACACTGATAGACATGGAATTACGTGCTTTGGATGAAATCCTACTGCTGAAGTCAGTGGCAAAATTCCCATTGATTTCTCTGGAAAGCAGTAACCTTGTTTCATACGCCCAGCCTGGTTTATGTGTGAATCTCCTGAATTACATTATGCTAATGTTTTACCTTGCACACACTAAAGATGGCACTCTGTGTTTGTAGTCTCTCAATAAACACCGGGTCAGGTCAGCTTGTACACTACAGGTCCTGCAAATTCAGCAGGGACTTTGTCAGATCAACAGACTTGTACTGACTTGGGCAGTAACACCTATGAAGATTTTGGGGTCTGTATCCTATTTCCATTGATGTTCAAACTAGAACAGGCTCAGAGTTTGGTCACCACCACTACCAGGACCACTTAGAGACATTCATCCACTTTAAAACAGATTCAAAGCTTGTCCAAGTTGAAAGGAATTGAATTTTAGCTGCGTGCTTCCATGCTGATATTGGAGAGTGTCTCAACAAAGGGCTGAAGGTCAGTGAGTTTGCCAACTTTTTAGCTTTCCATGGGCCATTGCTACCCATGTTGATTTATATCAAGCCTTGATCTGAATTACTCCTCCATCCTTTAGAAAAAGGCTCCTGCCCTGGGAATAGACCTACCTGTACAGACAATAGTACCAGTGTAGTTTCCTGGTCTTCTCTGGATTTATATCCTGTGTGAGCCCACAGGAATCAATTCCTTAATGTGATAGGCACAACAGGCAATAAAAGGTGTATACAGGGAGACAGACAAAAAAGTCTACAGCTGTATGAGCCAACTTCAAGAGTAATATTTATCTAACCCAGAGAAATGAATTGAAGGCTATCGGGAGCACAGAAGGACGTTTGCAATGGCAGCAAAACAGAAAGACAAACAATCCAACTAAGGTGTTTGATCTATGAAAAGAAGAAAAGTCTCATGAAGAGCAGGTGACCAAAATATATTTTGTGCTTCCTTTCCTTTTAACACTGAAAAGCAAGGAAGATTTATGGATGCCTAACACATATTTTCTTTAGAATGAAATGCACCACAAAATACCTTTAATACTGGTTTAATTAAAACACTTCTGGTTTTGTTTATTTTATGATTGGGACTGTGTTTGTCTTTTGTTCAAGTTTTCAGCATACCTTTTTTGGTTTAGTGGTGGTGGATTTGGTGGTTTGGTTCCCCCGCCGCGGGAGAAGTTAGATCTATATGAATTGAGCTGCACATTAATTGTAAAAATCAAAAATCAATAGTTAAACCAAAATGGGATATCAGTGTATAATGGTATTCAGTAAATCCACTAAACAGGGAAGCTGTCCTCTTTCTGGATGCCGTTTATGTCTGGTAACTATAATGTGCATTTCTTACAAAATGCTATATGTAAAGTGAAAACATATAAATGACTTAGCTCTAAAGGTCTGGTGTGATATCAGTGGTGATCTGTGAACAGCATTTCATTCAAAATGAACATTGACTGAAAATAAAATGCAGTCTATAATGTAAAAATATCAGTGCTTAAGCTGGTAGAAAGTCTGGAATTATTGCCACCTCAGTTCATTATATTTTTAGATACAGTGTTGATCATGTTTACTGTAGAGAGGTTATTTTGTTATTATCCTTCTTTAACAGTCCTGGCCTATGTCAGATTTAAAAAAAAAAAAAAAAAAAAANGACTGAACCAAAAAAGCATCAGAACAAATCTTTTTAAAAAGCAGCTTCTCCAAATTGGGAGATGCTATAAAAAATGAAATATACCAAAGTGTCTCATATGTTGTAATTTGAATTATTGTGGACTTATTGAAGGGAAACATAATTAAAAGAGAAACTTCCTGAACACAACACCTCATTTCTTCTACTGGCAATGATTATTCATCTTCATCTAAATCATCTTCACTTCATTTATAAATAATCAAGGTTATTATATGTTGAAAAGAACAAGAAAAATGTCAAGTTTGGCATCCCAGTTCCTCTAATTCATTGAAATGAGGAACTGCAAAGACCTCTTTTCAGCTGTAGAAGACAAATAATGTAAAGATAAAACCAAAAAGAAGAATCCTGGAGTATTGTTAGGTAAATGAGGCTAGATTGAGCAATGGTCTCTTTTCCCTCAGTTCGTCACAAACTCTTAGTATTGTTTAAACAGGGGATATTGAGCATTGTTCTCTCACTTCTTCAGAAATGTACATGGAAGTGTATCCTGGACAAGTGCTGAGGCGATGCACTCCAAAGTGCACTCCCAGCTATTGAGGTGTGGAAGAAAATATTTTATATGCCATTAGTATAATATTTTTTTAAATAGTGTTTATTTCACCTTTATTCTATTCACTTTTCATTTTCATTTTTATGTGAGTTTTTATAATGTAAATAATACGTTAGTAAAGTACCACATTTATATTATTTCTAAATACAAATATATGGGGTGCATATTCAGGAGAGTTTACTGATAGCAGCGTGAGATCAAAAACCATTGAGCTGGAGAGCAATCATCCACATGATAGGTCCACACTAGATGTAATTTGTGATCATACAATGGTCTGGTGGTATTGATCATGCATGGCTGCATGAGGAACGGGTGCAAATGGAATTAAATCAGACTCGGTGCTTGAAGAGTTTACAGAAAGGCTCTTTTCCTTTTTAGAAGATAAGGCTAAAGATGCTAGAAAGGTGATAGAAAGGTCAGAATGCAAGAAAGTGATTTTCAACTCAGAAAAATGAAGCAAAACAGTTTTAGAAAATATAATCCAAATAATCAACAGTGACACAAGAAATCTGTAAACCAGTTGTGCAGACGGGGAGTTATTAGATAAGGGAGAGGGAACTGAAATTTGAAACAAAGCAGCACAAATGGCCAGAAAGATTTTGAGTAGTACTGTAGATAGATGCATTATGGAATAGGAATTAATCATTTATGTTGACTTGGCTCCAGTATGGCTTGTCCGGAAAACTGCATTTTTCCCAGAGTATTGCTGTATCAGAAAGCTGTGAACACCAAAATGGAAGGAGTTTAGGACCAGTAAACTACTATGGGAAAGATCACAGTTATGAGATTATGTATAGAAATTAGAAGATTTATTAAAACGCATCTGTCTTGCAAATGAAAGGAGGAGAAGTAGACAAAGGAGAATAGGGTGAGGTGATATGGCTTAAAACATTCTGAGTGTCTCAGCAAAGAACAGAAGAAATGAGAGAAGTGTTAAGCCAAAAAAAAAAAAATGCTTGCTTCTATAAAAATAATGATTGCTTCTATATAAAATTATTAATGTAAACACAATGACAGTCAATTACTTAAAGTTTTGTAACATTGGTACTATGTGTTTTCCAAGAACATAAAAAGATGTTTCAGAGCCTAATGTTTCAAAGATGGACAATAGCTGAAATAGCAGAGGTTTCTGAGATCAATAGGGAGTCTGAATAGACAACAGAGATTTAAATTAGTTATGATATCTGGCCTCCTCCCAAGACACTTCAAAGTGGTTAAGGTCTTGGATTTCTAGTACCCACGTCCTTCTCTATCACTTTGTGGAAAAGTACATAAAAGAAACAAAGTGAAGGGAGACTTGTCTTGGCACTAGAGTATTTTA
>VYZQ01059931.1:0-22501 GCA_013400655.1 Mystacornis crossleyi
ACTATCGTATCAAAAGTTTTACCCACTACCACTTTCACAGGCCCTTTGTTATTTTTTGGCACTGGCTGGGACTTCACAATTGGCTTCAGTTTTCCTAGAAGGAAGCAAAACACAACACTGTTAGAATGTGGTAAGAGCAGCCCTTACAATGTCCCCTAAGAAAGGGCAGAAGTACATCCTCCTGCCAGGGAAAAATCACTGCACCAGGAAGTGAACTTGCCTTGGCATGAAACACAGGCTTGTTAAC
Organism: Mystacornis crossleyi; assembly: GCA_013400655.1. NCBI lineage: Eukaryota > Metazoa > Chordata > Aves > Passeriformes > Timaliidae > Mystacornis > Mystacornis crossleyi. The sequence goes on from VYZQ01059931.1 coordinate 248, forward strand.
TGGTGACCTTTTGGCCCAATAACATCATGAAATATGGGCAACAGTTTGTTTTGCAGTTCCTTAGACCCCTTCTCCTCTTTTTATGACTGTCCATCCACAAAGTACTAACCGGTGATGTACTACAGTAGTCCCAAATATGAATGATCAGCTCACACTTTAAAGCCACAGGAACATTTTAGACTTGTAAAACACACTCAGTGTACTGGAGCCATTGCCTCAGGAAAGAACTCTTGGAAGGGTAAACAAAAGAGCTTAGAGAACCCTATTTTAGAAATTGTACCTTTTTTGAATGCCAGCACAAATTGCCTGAGTACACCAGAGTCAAACTCTTCTGGCTCCATGGCATACTTCTTGCCACCTTCATCCAGAATGGCAGCGTTGACATCCTCCCCACTCTCGAGCAGGCCCAAGTCTTTTATTTCGGAAGAATAATCCTCCTCATCAGAAACAGCAAACACGTATTCAGGGAAGTCTTTAGCCACTTCCAGGACTTTGCCTCTCCAGTACTGGGTAGCTGAAAAACCAGAACAGGATTGGTAATTTCTAGTTATTTAATGCCTGCTTCCTCTCAAAGTGGAGGAAGGGTAATAGCAGCAAACTTACCGACACGGTAGTCGAAACTGAAGTCCACAGAATAGTAGACAACCACTAGAGGACGCTTGGAGTATCTCTTGGCATCGTTGGAAGGCTTGCGATGACCAACTAGAGGCAAAGCGTGTTTTAGCACGTGCTGTTTAATCTCAGATCCCTCTGTAGAGTCCTGCTTAAAGAAATTGTGAAAAAAGTTCAAACAAACAGATTTAAGCAGCATTTCTGTTATACACTATTTAAAAATCAATACTGGTACATACACTAGTGTGAAAGAGGGAAGAGAATGTTATAAAAACAAGGCTGTCACTACATTCTTCAAACATTTGAGCATTGAATATTGTAAGGACCACTTATTATTTCAAAATATAACATCTGGACTAATTTCATAAAGTTCTCTTGAACAAAGCAATACAGTTTCAGTGGACAAAGATGTTGACTATCTAGTGGGAGCACTTCCAACAGGAAGATGCCAACTGATCATAAATACAGAGAAAGAGAACCTTCAATCCCACACACCAGATTTTTAGCTCTGGACCAGCTACTCACTTTAAGATTCAGAACATGCATCTTGGGCTCATGCTTCGACTGAAATTTTTCTGGCTGCATGACAACCAGTTTTCCTGGAGATACTTTCAATAGTTTTGCAATCTCTTTGCTGAAGGTGTGATGGAACTTATAATCTTCTCTCAAACCATTAGCTGAAAAATTAGGGTTAGGGTGAAGGAGAATTCATTAGAAATGAACTGACAGCAAGTGAGATCTTGAGACTATAACTGCAAGGGAACTCTTTCTGTTCTCAAAGTGACACAGAACAACCCAGTCTGGGACAACAGCTCTCATCCAGGGGTGAGAAGCATGTGAATATACACACAATTCTAGCAGCGCTATTTGAATGCTGTTCAACAATCCATTCACTTGATGAGTTATTCTACACACTCCAACACTTTGAACAGCTTCCAAAACATATACAGCAAAACAGTTATTCTTTTATCAATCTCCTACCTCTTGGCTTCCCTCCAAGTAGGTCAGCTAGCCAAACTATTTGCTTTGGGGCAGCCTGGGAAACAGTTCTGTATCTTGCCATGCTGAGGCAAACAAATCAGCTCCTAATCCAACAGTGACAGCAGCCCCAGAATCAGACAGACAGGTTGCCAGGAGCGGTCTAGCTAAACTGACCCAGAAGTGGATGATGGTTCTTTCTCCAGGCTTCTCACCCCAAATGAGTTTGGTGAAGACTCTGGAGTGCCAGATGTGAAACAAGAGTAACAGACAGCAAACATATCTAGGCTTTAAGCCCAGAAATGTGGTTTGTTACTCAGGAAGGAATTTTCCCTCCTCTTTAGTCCACATGTTTTTAGGGACGCAATTACCAAGCAGAGGTATATTCGACGACTGGCTGACACTTTAGCTACAGCCTCAAAATCTGGTGTGAGCTTATTTTTTGAGTACAAGTAGAAGATCACCCTTCCTCCTACTTCTTCTTATTACTTTCCAACTTCCCCTACTGAACTAGGAGCAGAAACAAAGGATCTCTCCATGCCCAAAGTCCTAGGCAGAACCCAACAAAACATATATTTCATTAATATTTTAAAACATTCTTTACCTGCTTCCTGATAGAGCTGATAGGTTTTGTCATTCTCTCCACTAAAGACACCAATGATGATGACATCATCCCCATCCCTCAGAAATTCTTGTACCTGCTTGGTAGCCTGAATCTGTTTGGATGGAGGACCAGCCTGTTCAATCATGTAGTCAACAATACCTGTGAGACAAATCCATCCCCAAAAAGTTGCTTAGAACATTTATTGAACTGAAAGATTCAGGCATTCCACCTTCAACACTGCTTAATACCACATTTCCCATGAACACCTTTCTTCCTGTGCAGCCCTCCCGCAGTAACTTAAAGACCAAATCAGCAAGACCTCAGTCCAATTTTTTAAAGCTGCAGTTCTGAATATTCCCATTTAGATTGGTTTCAGAAGAAGTGACCAAGCATACAATCCACAGATATAAGTTGATCTTGCAAGCAACGCTCCTTTCTGAAATTCCAGCCCCTTTTCTGTCTCCTGAACCTGTTATGAGCCAAAATGCTACTTGAATAGTCTTAAATCCTCCCTCTTACTAAAACTTAATATTGAATATTTTCCCAGCCCTCAAGGCACATTCCAGTATAATTAAAACCTGCCCATTTACTCCTACTGCCACCACTTCACCATGTGTATTTAACTTACTTTATATTGAAAGGAGTTGACAGAACCACCATAAGATGTTACAAAGAATAGAGACAAATTTAAACTGCTGGCCTCTGTAGGTATGAGAGCACAATTTCTCAGGTTTCCCAACTGCCATGACATTAACAAGTCTGCAAAATATTTGTGGTTAATATAATAAAAAAAAGCGTAAGTTGCAGCACCGTATTTTTCCCGTGGACCACTGTAGTCATAAGGTTTGCCCTTGCGGAAGATTTTGAGAGTTGGGTAGCCAGTAACATCAAACTTCTTTGCAAGCTCAGTTTCAGCCGTGGCGTCGACTTTAGCCAGGGGGATGGGAGGGGTGCGCTTGCTGAGCTCCTGGGCAGCCTTCTCGTATTCTGGAGCAAGCCTCTTGCAGTGCCCACACCTAGGGAGAGAGAGCAGAGGGCACTTTTGGCAAGCCATTAAGCCTGCCAGGTACCTTCTACCTCTGAAGTGGAAGACTTAAGCCTTCCAGAATGCAGAAAGTAGAAATGGGATCACTGAATCTACAGAGGACACTTCAGCCTAGGAAAACGTGTCTCTCCAAACTGAAGCTGGCCTCTGTGCCTGGCCTCACACTACTATAGCGAGCTTCATTTTTAGGGGCCATTTTTAAACTAAGGACCTGTTCTCTTTGGTTTTCAGTATCTCGGTGTGTTGCCAAATTAATAAATATTGTGAACCTCCAGGGAAGATTTAGACACCACCCCTTGCTGAGACATAGATCCAGTCTAGTCTGCAAGTGATTTGCAACGTGATCCTAGGTGCAGCTTGTAACTGAGGTACACCAGAGCTACACACACCTGCACGAGGCAGAGGTGTGTAAAGAGGCATAACAACAGAATAGAGGTTCGCCAAGTGTGTTCAGGCCATCTGTGCTAGACAAATACAGGTGGCTGCCTTCTTGCTTACCATGGAGCATAGAACTCCACCAGGATTATGTCAGCATCGTTCACAACTTCGTCAAAATTATCCTGGGTCAGTACCAGAGTAGCTTCGGGTGGAGGGGTCCAGTTGGGGTCAGAAACCTCCTTGACTTTGGCCACAATTGCTGAAATACAGTTCAATAACCCAATTAGCAAGCATGTGTTTTATCATACCAGTAGCATGTCAAATGCAAGAGATGGTATCAAGAATTTGAAATCAGAGTGGCAAGCATGGCCTTGGCCAAAGATTACACATCAAGCTTACATGAGAACGCTTTCTTAATCAAGATCCTTTATGCTTTATTTCCTTGTTGGCATTGCCAAGAAGGTCTTCTCTTCACCCCATAGAGCGTCTTATGCAGAGAACAGATCTGTACTCTGCAGCACCGAATTCCATCTCAAAACAAACAGAAAAGGAAGTTTTTCCCCCTCTGACTGGAGTTGGGCATATTAATTAAGCAAAATACAAGTGGGTTTCTATACAGTCAATACGTAGATCAAATGTGTATTGGCTGATCCTTCAGCAAACATGAGACTGCCTCCTCTTCTAGGCAAGTCATATTTCTAGAAACCTTCTGTCAGTAACAGCACTACCCACTACTGCAAAATTGTCCTCTAGCACGCAGCCTGTTGAGAAAACAGGGAAAATTTCAGCGTTCATAATATTACTCTGCTTAAGATAAACTAATCTGAGATCAGAGTCCTTCAAAATAGCCACATATTAAGAACAAGATCACATGCCACTTTGCTTTCTCAGAGGGAACTGCAAAGGACTGGTGCTTACCATCTTCTGTCCGAGACCCATCATAGTCAACAGCTTGACCTTTTTTCAGGATTTTAATGGTTGGGTAGCCACTGACATCAAAACGACTTGACAGTGAAGTGGCTGCAGTAGCATCTATTTTGGCTACAGGAATAGGAGGGTCATTTTCCTTCAGAGTTTTGGCTATCTTTTCATACTCAGGAGCAAACTGCTTGCAGTGCCCGCACCTGTCAGAGGGAGACACAAGTAGGTATGTAAATGCATGACAGACACACAGAGGTATTCTGCTGCCCTGCATCTCCAGGATGCCTTCTGACAGATGTTCACATCAACACGGCAATGTTTGTCTTGCTACATGTTCAGATCATGGAGAGATAGAGAACAGCTGCAGCTAATGTAGTGTTTGTTCATATCAAAACATATTCAACATGGAATGTATTGCCATATGCTTTATAAAACCATTGTAAAAAAATTCAACAACTGCTTTTACAACAAAACTGTAAACCTTGTATTATGCTTCTCCTTCCTTCCTTCCCCCGCAAATACGGTCTCAATTCAAATTCAGCTTCTCCCTAACTGAGGTTCATCTTCTCTCCCCAGCACCCTAAATTGAACTAAAGAGAAAATGAACCAGTCATTAAGTTGGTCTAATGAAATCTCCCATCCACCATGATAACACAGCATCTGCTCCCTCTCTGGCCACACCCAGAACTCTCTGGGAAGAACACAGACTCCTGCTGCAAAAGCAGGCATGACAGAGGATACCAGCATATGCAATGCTAAATATAGCCTGACAAGCTAAAGATGAAACCAGGAAAATGTGCGAAAACAGAAAGAAGTGTGTGGCAGATAGCCTGTGCTCCTTAGCCTCTCAGCTGGCAGGAGGGGGAGTAGAAAAATAGGAGAGGTGTTTAGTCTATGATGACACACATCCTTCTGCTCAGATAAATTAAAGTCCTTGTTCAGTTTTCATGCAGGCAAACTACAGCTGCAGAAATAGTGCCTACAGCCAAGCAGGGATGGGATTCTCTGTGACAAGAACGGCACAAGTTAAAATGCAACTCCACCTCAAGCAAGGTCATATTTCCCCTCTATTCAAAGACTGGAGAAGGACCAATGAGTAAGTCATTTTTGTATCACTGAGCCACAGAGGAAGAGAGGTTCTGACTGTAACACTAACTCAGCAACTCTACTGAAAATATCTTTTACTCTTGTTTTCCCCAAGTAACCACTCCTAACGTTCTTGACGTAACAATGCAAGAGAAGACACATCCTGGCCTAAATCCTTTGCCTTGGTTATATGCAGGTAAGTCCACTGTAGCTCCTTGGAGCAGACTAGTGGTGCTGTGTACCCCGGGATGCCAGCAGAACTGCCATCATTAGGTAGATGTATGAGGCACTGCTTAAATTGGTAATACAAACAAGCTATGTCCCTAATCATACCACACCCTTCTAGCAGGGATAGAAACGTGAATTTGGAAAGGAAAACCTTCTAGCAATTCCCTTACTAGGGAAGCCTTCATTACTCCATCTAAATGAGCAACTATGCAAGTTCTCAGTGGTCCAGCATTGGCACAGGATAATAGCAGGCTGTATGATCACAGGGCACGGCTTTTCTGGGCCTCACTGGGACCATTTCTGTTCCCTGACAAGCATAGAACAGGGACAGAATCAGGCTTGTGTTTCCCTTGGCATGGGATCCCTCAGTATGACCCACATCTGTGGAATAGGAGCAGACTGTTAGTTACTGCACGGTACAGGGGTGGGAAAAAAGGTTCCTCCACAGCACCAGAACTATAGCAGAGTCCAGGGCATCTCCTGCAGGCAAGTTACTGCTATGTCATCTTTAAAATGGTAACCCAAGTTCACTTTTTAGGAGTGTTGATGGCAGAGAAGCCCTCTGATACTGCACCCAAGTCAGTGCCACTGTGAACCCACCATGGTGCGTAGAACTCCAGCAGCACAGTGTCCTTGTCCGCAGTAAAGGTGTCAAAGTTTGCATCATTCAACACTAATACACCATTTTCTTCTTTAACTACAGAATCGTCGTCATCTTCGTCATCTTCTTCATCATCATCATCGTCACCATCGTCGTCAACTTCTTTTGTAACAGATTCTGGAAAAGTAAGAATACAATACAGATTAGACTGTGTCAAGTTTAATGTTAAAGTGACAGTACCAGCTTAAAGATGGATCAGATACCTCCTGTGGTTAAGAAGAGTACCCACACAAGTTAGTTTCTGCTCCACATACAGTGACGGCTATCTCAGTTTGCAAAGAGCTTGGACTCAGATATTTGACCGTTTCAATTTTGTCCACACTCCACCAGCTAACAATATTAATATTTCAGTAAAGTATCAACAGGTATTTCACATTTCGGGGTGAACTAACAAAATGGACACAAGTATAATTAAAACACACAGATCTATGCAACAGTTGCCACCAAGGTTTGTTGGACATCTTGTTGAAATGTGGGCAGAGAGACATGTTTTGCTGGGCAAGAAGGGCACACAGATGGTACCTGACTTCAAACAGAACCCCTTCATCATGAACAAGAACAGCTGTCCTTTAAGTGAAGCCAACTTGAGGTTGGGAAAATTAGTGTCTTATAGCAAAAAAGCAGGTGTTATCTATCCCCAGTGCTTCCCTTGTAGCCCCGCCCCCAAGACCTGTAACACCACAACAGCTGTGTGCTGCCCGTCTGAAGGTCTAATAAGCAGACACACTTGCTATAAACACAAATGTTAAAATCTCACTACTGTCAAGGCAGTTTGGAGGCAGCACTTCAAAACTGTGCTTCTTTCCTGACAGCTCCATCCCCCTCTGCCACTCTTTCTTCCAGTTACAGCAATGTTTCAGGTCTGCTATTCATTAAGGAGTCTTTCAACTCGCAGGATCATCGATCACTCTGCTCTGGATCAGCACCAGGCTGCAGTGAGTGTAAAATCCAATCAGTGACTTCAGGAGTCCCATAAAAACCCACTCCTATGCACCTGGCAGAAGCCAGGTACTCTTCTAACAACAACAACAACAAAAAAAAAAGGAGTAAAAGCTGCTTCTTTCAAAGAACTTTTGGGGAGGCCTTTGATTTAAAACCAAAACCATTGGTCCAGAACAGGCCTTTCAAGGAGAGAACAGATTTGGTAAATTACTGAAGCAAAATTAGCACGTGAAAGATGAAGCCAGGACAGTTCTACTGGTTCATTCTTCGTTGGCTTGGAATTTGAGATGGTTTCTTTTATATCTGACTTTTCACAAGTTCCTTTAAACTTTTTTTTTAAAAAATCCTGCTATCTTTCAGGGAAACCAGACCATCCTGAAGGAATTTAAAAGAATTTCAGTTACAGAAAAAGTAATGAAAATATCTCATCCCAAATGAAAACTGTAAAACAATGAAGCTAATTCTGTTTGGACCAGTGGGAGTCCCACGAGTAGGATAGAAAAAAAAATTTAAAAAGGAAAAAAAGGATTAAAGTTTCTTGTTCAAAATTATTTTCTATTTAACTGGCTTTTGACTAAGCTGAGAGGAGTTACTGCAGCAGCATTCTGAAAAGACTCTGATTTCATCAGGAACTTGAAAGTTAAGAATGATAAATATGTACTACCCAGGTATAAAAAGTGAACAAAACAAAATCCTCAGACCAACAGCAGACAACAGGAATAATCTCACCATGGATAAAATTATGCCATTAAATCGCAATAGATATTTTTATTTTAGAAAAAAGTATACAAAAACAAGCCGGTGTGCTCTCAGGAAACAGTAGAGGCTTTTGGAGAAAATACGTTGATTTTAATTAGAGGTCAACTTTATGTACCACGAAAATATTAAAGCTTCTGATGAGGGGAGAGATCATAGGAGATCATTTATCACACAGCAGTAGTCAGTTGGATTAGGTTTCATTAACAAGTACTAGTGTTTCACCTGATCTTTGAAGCAGCTAAAAGCACTATTTGCAAGCAGACAATGCCTCCTTTGTTGCAGCATTTGCTCACCTTGAGTGGATCTGTGCTGTCACATACCTGCAGGACCGACCTGGTGAAACAGCTGGATTTCAGGGGGCTTCAGAAGGCAGAACTTCTGCCTCACATGGGTGCCCAGCAGTTCTGAGGGCTATGTTTCACTGCAGGGTGTTTCTGGTTGGCCTGTGCCTGAATTCCTGGCTATTGCAGTCCTGGGAAATTGCTTCAGATCTGATTTTTTCTGAATGCTCACATTCACAAAGGAATGTGAGCAAAACTAGCTGGCCAGTTCTGCTCGTGTATCTCAAACTATCCTCCAGGTTGTTACCTTCATTCCCGCTCACTCTGCTCACTACCCACCCCCAAGAGAGACAAAAGAACACCGCAGCTGCAGTGGCACCTGTTTTGTAGAAAACGAAGAACAAGGTATCACCTGCAAAAATATCCCGCAGGAGTGGAAAATGTAACCATTAGATCCACCATCCCTCACTGAAATAATTTTGTATCTTTCCCTGAGAGTGGCTGTACAGCCAGACAACGTCAAACTTTCCTGACAGTGGCACAGTGTCATGGGCATTACACACACCCACTTCCTCCTCCCTGGAGATGAAGGCAGGACAATAGCACTGGAACAGCGAGACTCCACCTTTCCCCAAGTGTCTTAAGGAAGGCGTGCATCAAAAAAAAAAAGTTAACCACACCTATATATCGGTCCTTAAGAGTGCAGACTTACCTTCTGAGGCTTCCAGCTTCACCAAAACCTAGGGCTATCGTGGCTACCTCTGACAGTCCCTTTACTGTTGGCACTAAAACACATGTTTCAGGGACCTGACCAAGTATGGGAGAAGCAAGCTGAACTTTTTTTTTTCATTAAGAGTGAGAAACTTGCCTCTGCATCAAAGATTTACAATTTAAAGAGAACAGAATGAGTCTCACCATGACACCTGAAGTGGCAGAAGTAGCTAATAAATACTTGCATAAATCAGCTCATGAAAATAAAAGAGCTGCCCACAAACTGAAGTCTTTGTTTCTTTAGGAGATTTGCAAAACCAGTGGACAAACCAACAGCTGTGACAGCTGTGGCTAAAACCTGTCCTCTGGTAAAATATGGGTCATCCCCTTTTAATGAAAAGGATTTTTTTCACAAATTTCAACCGATTACTACACAAGTCAAAAAACATGATCAAAAAGGTACTTAAGACTTGAAGTACACGATGCTGGCTGGCAGGTCTTCTTCAGGATGACAGCTACTCTGAAATTAATTCTTACAGTAACTTCACTGAATACTTAGCATTTATCAGAAACGTGGCCTAGTAAAATTTTCTTAAACAAAGCAGATCCTGTACAAAATAGCTACATCCAGACGTCAGTGACTTAGGGATTCTGCCTGAAAGTTTCCTTTTGAGGAGCACACTGTTCCCTAACTGGATAAGCTCAGTTAGCAGAAACCCAGAACTCAGAACTCAGGACTCATCATCTGTTGCTAGGGCATTCAAAAAACTTTCAATAATATCAGACCCCCTCAATCTTTTCTGTAGAAGATCCTATACGTGATTCCTCCTTTCCCATCATCAGGATGCTAAGGGTGTAGCAGCCATGATCCAGGCTAACCACACATTGAGCATATTCACCTCCCTGCCCTGGTCAAACCTCACTTCCCAAATCATGCAGTACAATAAGCTGGGTTTGATCAGAACTTTTCATCTCCCAAACAATCAATGTGCATAAGATTACTTCCTTGTTGCAAAGTAAATTTATTCCACTTCACACAGGTCACATTCCAAGGGCAAAAATGGAAATCCCCAGCTATGTGCACTTTAAAGGCAAAGGCTTTGTAAAGCCTAGTTCGTGATCTATATTCAAATTCAAGATACACAATAGAACCTGGAAAACTATTCAAGTTGGGCAATGGATTAGTGTTCAGCTTCCACACAGCAGGAGATACTTCCATCGCTGTGTACCTTTGATCCCGAGAACTCCTATAATGAGAAGAACAGCAATCACGAGAAATACCGATGAGAGCCCGGCACACCAGATACTGAGCCACTGCTGCCAGCCACAGGTAACACAGTAACATCACAGGTGTTACTTCATCTTTTGAAGGTGGCAGGAGAAATCAGTACTAGGCCTTGCCACATGTTACAAAGAAACCGTAATCGTGTTCCAGCTAGAAGGAGAGAAAGAGGCATAGTAATTGCATACGACTTTACAACAGAAAAAAAGAGCTCCACAGGAAGATTCTGTAACTCCATCTCCTTACAGCAGCTGCCATATCCTTTAAAATCAATCTCTTCCTCCTTATCCTATGGATCATACATTTAGTTACACAAATAGGGTAACTGATTTAAATGCACTTCTGCAAGTTTTAGTGCCTGTTCAGCAAGCAAGAATTTGCAGGACATGAGTTCAGAAGGTCATCCATAATCCAGTCTCTAAAAACCCTCTAATACTTAAAATACAGCAGCGTTCATGTAGGAAATATGAAAGATGCATAATTTACCAAAATCCACATGAAAGAAACTTAAAACCAAAAAAGGAAACACCTTCAAATGTCTGCCTCCTACATACAGGCACTATACTTAATAAGCTTGAACAGCTTTGTTTCAGGTAATTTTGGAAAGGAGGAGACACACGTCAGTGAAATTCAAAGACAGTGGGAAGGAACATCAAGAAGATGGTAACACTGGGCCTTCCTTCTGTGAAAAAAAAATTAAAAATCAGTTTGCAAAACGAAGAATGCACAGATTCCCCGAACAAAGGAGTAAGGAAAAGAGTGCTCAGTCACAGACTCATAAAATGCTAAGGGTTGGACGGGACCTTAAAGATCTCATAGTCCCAACTCCCCAGCCACGGGCAGGGACACCTCCCACTAGACCACTGCTTAAGGTCTTGAACACTGCCAGGATTGGGGTATGCACAACCTCTCTGTGCAACCTGTTCCAGTGTCTCACCACCCTCAGAGTAAAGAATTTCTTGCTCATATCGAACGTAAATTTCTCCTCTTTCAATCTGTACCCATTACTACTCTTCTTATCACCACCGGCCCTGATGAAGAGTCCCCCTCCGGATAACGAGATCGCAATCTGTCCGATATGAGTCGGAATAACGAAATCGGAAATTTCCTGGCGATTTAAAAGCTGGGACTGCCAACATGGCTAATTGTTAGCTAGCTGTTAACTTCGCGCTTGGGAGAGGCGAGGCAGAGTCGCTCCACGGCGCAGGTCAGACGAGCAGCGCCGGGACAAGCGGCTCGCACTGACCTCAGCGCCTTCACGGGGCGGGCTCATCGCCCTGCACAGAGGCCTGCGAGGAGCATCCCAGCCCCAGCGGCGCTCCGTCAGCCCGGGCTCCCCGCAGCGCCCAGCGCCGGGGCCGCGCCGCCGCCCGCCGGGGAGCCCAGCATGCGCCGCCGGTCCCTCCCGGACCCTGCCCGCGCTCACCTCCGTCGCCATCCTCCTCCTCGTGTGCCGCCGCGCCCCGCGCCAGGAGGGCGATCTGAGCCAGNGGGACGGACGGCCCCGCCCCGAGCGCGTGAAGCCACATCGCCCTTCGGGATTGGCGGGCCGGCGTTGGTGGGCGGGGCCGACGGCTGGCGGCAGCCTGTGAGGGCGCGCCGCGTGCGGTGTGGGTGGAGATTTCCGCGCGCGGGGCGGGGGGAGGTGAGGGCGGCCTGAGGGCAGCGCTTGGGCTTCTTAAATTCTTACATTGTGAGAGTAGGATTTAGGTAACTTGCCGCGGACGGGAAGGGTGGGATGGAGCTGTCGCGCCCGGGGGCTTCCATAGGGGTCAGGGAGGGCGTGGTGCAGTTAGCCCATCTGTAGCGCCGTGATTGCACGGGAAGGTGTCACGGCACAATTTCTGTCGATAGTTGTCCAGATGCTTTATCTGGTGAACGTCTAAACCTGGGGTGCTAAAACCTGGGCTTTTGGTGCTAGAACTGCCAGTCTGGCCCCGCGCTTGGGCAAATTGCAGCTTCTCATAGGCTCATGGTAAAATTATTTTCGTTTTTACAAAACTCTTGATTCTTTAATAGATAGGTTGTAAGCGTAAAGCACTGCTAAGTTCAGTGTGCGGCAGTTACACTGTAAAAGAGTCTCGGTAGCTTATGATAAAGAAATATCTTCAAGGTTTTGAAATGCAAGCTTAAAATATAAACTCCACAATTTTAGAGGGTGAAGACATTGCATTGCTCCGAAAGGCTACTGTTGCATCAGTTGCCATTCGGCATTTTTAAGTGCTCTATAGGTTGAAAAAAAACACATTAAGGACCTGCTGTGTTCTACATTCTTAAGTTATAGCCTGGAAATCAGTGCCTTTCCTCAACTCAACTGCTAAACAACTTATCTTGAAAATACAGCGGCTGATACAGGAGCAGTTTTTAACTTACTTGGCATACCACCAAAATGGAGTGAGACCTGATCTGAACCAAGTTAAAGCTGTCCAGATCCTGCCAAAATTGTGATTCTGGTCCTGCCTGGTTTTGGTATCAATATAAATATCAGTTTGGTTAACACTGATATTCAGTAATTTGGTGATAGCACATAACACTCCATGTTCTCAGTGAGAAAAATTAAAGAGTATGGAAGGCTTTTATTTCGAGTCTTGTTCACTGTTTAACACAACCCTTGATTTGAATATCATCTTGGTGTGTGAAATATTTACTGTCTTTTTTCTCCAAGTTTATAAGATAGATAGTGGCTATTGTAATCCATTTTCTTCTGATTTATATTGGAGATTTTCTAACTGGCAGTGGCCTGTCAAGGAAGAGGAGTACTGTCAGGCCTAATTCTTCATGACAGGCATTGTCCAGGCCATTGCAAAACTGGTTAAAATAGGTTGCAGAAAAAGTGAGCATGCAAAATGGGGAAGTGGTGCCAGTATTGCTTTTGTCTGTTGGAGTGTGAAATACTGGATTAAATGTTTTTTTTCTTTCATGATGAGTTTTATGGTTATTGTGGTTTCTGTCTAAACAGGTTTACCAATTGAAAAAATGATCAGAAAATTTGCTAGGCAGTCAAAGGTGCCAAGCACCAACGTCCTGCCAGACAGTGGAAAGGAAGTGCAAGTAGTACAAATATAGGGAAGGTGGGTTTATTATTACTTATTTGAACTGCAGAGGAAAGCCTGGAAGGCAGAATCTCTGTGACCCCTGTTCAGCCAAGCACAGCCTGACTGAGAGATTTGCTGAACTGTCAGTTTACTGTGTGTGTGGGTAGTTACAACACTGGTAGCCCAGATGGATCTTAGACACATCCTACTAGACAAACAGGGCCTTGGCAAAAGACCATGGTCTGGTCTGTCTTCAAACCAGCAGGCTGTGCCTGTGTTCCTAGATTAGGGTTGCACAGGATGGCACAGTGGATATAGACTTGCAAACGGCACACCAAGCAGATGCATGATTTGTCACAGACCAGCCGGGCTGCAAGCTCCATGCAATTGTGAAATATGCTGGGCACTTGGAGGAGTGTTCCAGCTGTGCAGCCCTTCGAAAGGATTCCTTCCTGCTCTCGAAAGGAAGAGAGAGTGGGAGTGACCATATGGAGCTGAAAATCCTCTGGGCTAAGCACTACTGGTAAGAGTGCTGCTGCCTTTTGCCGAGTGCTCATTCCTTATGTAAGTTAACAACAGGAACACTCTCCTCTTTGCCAGGAGGGTCTCTAGGCAGAAGGTAAGTGGAACATAGCCTACTATAGGGTCATCTGTGGGTTAGATGCATGGAAAAGTGAATGGCACAGGTCTCTTGCAGCTTGTCTGATTATTAGAAATTGGCCTTACAAATCCATCACCCCAAGACAAACTGGAGGGCCCAGAAAGCATGAGGCCTCACAGAGCACCTATGATGTAGTTCCCGAATAAAAGGCATTTCTACCTGATAACATCTGCTGTGCTGCAGAAAAACACAGGTATTAGTGCACTCTGGTTATTGAAAGTGGATTGCGTTTTGTGCATACTGCCTTTTCATATCCTGATAAGGTGTTACCATCGCTATTGGCAGACCTGCATCCTTAGGAACAGGCAAACGATTGTAGTTCTTATATATGCTTTTTCTCAGGAACATTCAGTAAAAGTGTATTTCCGGTTGGTTTAAGTTGCCAGTGGCTACCTTAGAGTCTTCACAGGTTGCTCCTCTGTTCTCCAACATCATTAAGTGGTGGACTGTGGAAATCTCTCTTTGTATCACACTGTACTTTTCTCCTTCAAAAGGTGGCCTGGATATTAGTAATACTGTACATCATTCTGCACATTCTGTGGGGTACAGTTGTTGGTCTTAGAAGATGCACATTCAGCAGTAAATATCAAAAAAGGAAAAGCCAATGTTCTTTCACAAAAATCATGAAAATTGTAAGGCATGTTAGACTAAGCTACATATGTATAACTTCTGCTATTAAAACATATTACAATCTCAAAAGTAAATTTGGACCTACTTGGCCTTCCGCGGTGTGTGAGTCAACATGGGCAGGCAGCTGGGACAATGACAAACTTACAGCAAGAACTCAGAGAGTAAATTGAGGTAAAAATGTGAGGTTTAAAATGGCACAGTGTCACACAGGTGTTTTGAATTATTTTTCTGGTAGTTTTCTTGTGAACCTGTTATCTTGTTTGCATCATAGCTAAATTTTGCATGATGTGAGTTGCCTTGCACATAATCTTCATGTAAATCACTTCGGTGAACCTCAAAGCAATGCTTAAAATATCCATCCTGATTTGCATTTCACCTAAATCTATAAACAATTTAGATCAAGAGAGACACTTGTAGAACTCATCATTTTTTTTGCTCAGTGGTTGATTCCTTTATTATGATGCTTATTTTAAAATACCCTTCAGTAATTTTCAATCATCATTGTAGGAAAACTATGGGAAATTTGATATGAAAATGTTCCACTTCAATGCTATTAAATTCTTGCAAGTTAATGAAATATGGTAAGTCACAGTAATATAAATACAATTGATTCCTGTATTACTCTCTTGTTTTGCTGCAATGATTTTGAGTGTCTATCTGGATGACTTCTTTTTTTGCCTTTTTTTTAAGGGACCTCCTTCTTAGTTCTTGGTTCTCTGTTGCCCCTTGTTCTGTCACTACCAGCCTTGGTAAAAATTCTCTTTCCATCCTTCTTACAAGACCCCTTCATATGTTAAAAGGCTACAGTAAGTGTCCCTGGAGACTTCTCCAGCCTGAAAAATTCCAACTCTCTCAGCCTTTCTTCAGAGGAGAGATGTTTTAGTCCTCTCATCATGCCTGTTGCCCTTCTCTGGAGTTGCTGCAACAGGTTGACTTCTTTCTTGTGCTTCAGGAAAGGAGCAGGATTCCAGAGCTGGACACAATATTTCAGGAGAAGCCTCACCAGAGCTAAGTAAGGGGATCCCTCTGGATAGCATTCCGTCCTTCTGGCATATCAAGTGTATTTGGACACTTGTTGCTCGGGGGATTTGGACAGCATTTGTGGTAGTAAATTAACCAGTGTCCAGGCAAAGGAATGTGATTACTTACTTGCAGTAAACTGAGATGCTGGCTGGTGCAATGCTGGCCTGTGCCAAGCAGAGCACTTCCAAGGACTTCTGAACATTCTTCTGGAGCTGGCATGTCCTTGGAAGCTGTTTGTGTACTGCCAGCCTGGTTGGAGAATGAGAGAATTTATTAGCATAGGTGCAAGCATCTTCACATTGATTGGCTTGAGTGCCTAGGATAATCCCAGACATGCCTCATTTACTGCTATGGGTGTGGCAGTTCAGTGATTTGTAAGTTGGTGCCAAGAACAGCAGAGAACATGTTGGAAAGTATGCACTCACTGAGGTAAGTGGCCTAAACACTGACCCTTACAACATTTTTCTTAGAGTTCTACATTGTAAGCACCAGTGGGTAATGAGATTACTTCAGGTGTCTGTGAAGTTACATCCGAAATTTGGATGACCACCAACTCAGTACAGCTCTGCAAGTGAAATTCATATTTAAACCATAGTTTATATCTATCTTTTTTCCTTCAGATGAAATACATACCTATAGAACACTTTCATGGAGTTCATTGGTAAGTGAACATGGAATAAACTTCAGAACTTTCAGCAAAGTCACATTCTAGTGCTTTCTAGGTGCAAACTCAGTCTCACCAGTGTCACAGGGTGCCAATAGCTTTCATGTAACAGGGTGCGTGTAACAGAACCTTGATAGTGACTGCTAGAGTACCTTACTTTTTCAAAAATCATTTTTCACTTTTTGTACAGATGACAGAATGTCCTGCCTACTGAAAGGACAGTTAAAAATGGTGAAGTTCAGTGCATTGCTGGCTCTAGTTGCTGTCTTCTTGAGACAAGAAGAGGAACTGTGTTTTTCTCAGCAAAGGTGTTGGTGAGGGACGTGTGGAGGAGAAGTTGTGCTAATGGTGCTGTGCAGTCACTGGAAACACTGGTTTCATTTGAGGGGGTTAGTGGAAACAGATGGAAATACAGACTTCCCATAATTGTCTGTTTACACTTCAGCTCCTGAGTGGATTTGTCTCTGGTCTTAATTTATTTTTACTCTGATCCTTTGCCCTGTGAAGAGATCCACTGATCCTACAGGAAAAAAAGAAGTGAATATAACATGGAATGAGCATCCTCTTGAAATGAAGATCTCCATCAGAGCGGGTGTGGTGTCATATGCACAGCTGGTCACAAGGTGTCAGTGTCAAAGAGCAAGTTGGAGTGAAGGGCCTGGGAAGTTGATCTCCCAGTTCCCCATTCTGGGAATGCTGCAGGAAACACTTGCTGCGTTGGCCCCTGGCACTGGAAACTGTTGCAGTATTGTTGGAGTTTGAGGCCATAGTGCAGGTCAGGAATCTTTCCAGCTCTTTGCAGGGGCGGGTTTGGTTTGTGACCCAGCAGAAAGCTGAGAACTTTCTGAGGCAAGGTGAGAGCAGGAAGCAGATAGGATTAGGAGCAGGAACAAATTCTGGCCTGAGGAATCTATCCCTTTGGACATCTATCCTGTGTGGTACAGTACTCCACTAGGCAAAGGTAAGTATCTCACATACAGCTTTCAGCTGACATGTGAAAGCACAGGCCTTCCAGGTTGTCACCTGTAAAGAGTCCATTTTTTTTTAACCAGGAGGAGGATACAAGGGGTTTAAGACTGACCTGGCTTGCAATGGTCTGTTTCAGATTACATCTGCAAAAAACTTCCCTACAAAAACTGCTGTATATAACTGGCACAAGATGGCATGGCTTTTCCATCTCAGACTGTGCTGCATGGGAGTCAAGGGCGGGGGAGCTTGTGGGGCCATGGGAAACTCACTTTTATAATTCTTTCATTAAAATGTCATTATTTTGGCCCATCCCCATCCTCCCTGGGATTTCCAGGAACTTCAGGAAGCAGCTCTTTTCCAGAAAGAAAAACATGTCAGGATAATTCATGGTTGCTACTGAAACATCATTTTCCAGAACTATAGTTAGGACATGGTCTCCTTGAAATTCAGTTAGATGCTCAGTACTTCCTTCATGAAAAACCTTTCAAAACGGTTCAAAGAAGACTAGAAGTCCTAATTGTCTCCCTTCCACCACTGACTAAAGCTGAGTAACACAACCTGCACTACTATAGACCAAAAATTCCTTCTATTTATAGCAAATCAGAACTAGACTCCTTGAACTGTGAGATATATTTATTTTCTAATTAGCATCACATTATTTTCCAAGATGCTCTTGCTTTTTTATGCTGTAAAGGCTCAACCTAGTGTATTTTTCTCCTAAGCACAGACTTGCATTTGCAGTTTGTTGTAGATTATATGTTTACAAGCCATGTCATTCCTGTATTGCTTCCAGGTTTTTTTTAGGAGTAAAAACACTGAGAGATGCTTCTTCTTGGTCTTCTGCTTTCAAACAAAGTCAAGGCATAAGTTATCCTGAAATCTTAAATTCCTAAATAATTACATTGGCTAGCTGGCATCCACTCTTCTCATATATGTACAGTTTGCCAAACTTGGAGTCACATTATTGCCATGAGAATTCCCTCCCTGCTATCCAGAGCTGCTGTTCCAGCCCGTATCGGCATACCCAAGCTCACTGCTTTGGGTACCAGTGATGACAAAGCTGTTGAGAAACTGCCAGTGTGAAAGCCTGGGAAAGGCTTCTGCAACTTGTCCTGATTCAGATTCACCACTGTGCAGGTTAAAGCTATTGGAAAGCAGGCAAGTCTGAATTTTCCCCTGCAAGCCTGCAGAACTGTACACTACATTTGTGACTGTTGGTCCAGTGGTTTCCATTTCCCTTTTCAGAGCCTCTTGCCAGAGCAGTGCAGTAAGAGCGACCCTCTGTAATTCTACAGATTTCAGCTGCACTTGGCTTGTATGTGAACACAGGTGGTGAAGCCATTTTTATGCTTATTTCCATAAGAAAGCATATTGCTCTCTCATCTCATTCTGTGGGTGGCAGCTGCTACTGATTTGTGGTCAGTATTCTCAGGTGAATTGTGGGTGAGCAAGGAAAACATCTAAAGTCAGTCACACGTAGGCTTGAAAGTGTCAGGCATTTACACTTGGAAAAGCAAGAAGGAGTCCTGCAATATATCCTCTCCTTTCTTTTGGTCTTCTAACCCTCTGACTATGGTCAAAAAAAGTTCTTTCTTCAAAATCCTGCCTGCCTCCTTCTAGGGACCTTCAGCCTCACCTCACCTGGCATCTCTGGGAGGAGCCCATTGTTTTGGTGGATGATCCAGGAACAGAGGTAGAGTCAGTCACCTGTGACAGTATTGTCATTACACTACCTGCTAGTACACCGGCCTCATGATTGTAAGGTGGTTTTTAGCGGGTGATTCATCAAAACTGAGTATTTGTCATGTGCCTGCTTGAAGTCTGAGATGGTCCAGCTTGGGAACAAATTTTATGTTATTCTTTGGCTGTTTGAGCAGGGCCTGTGTAGGAGGGGTCTGTAGAGGCCTGAAGGGACTGTGCGGAAATCCCATATTTCGAGCCTGCTGGTGATGCCATGAGGAAATAAAAACTACACATAGGATCATACAGATAAAAATGCAAATACAGTGCCTGTGTCTAATTTGGCTTCGTGTTGGCCCATCAAATTGCCTTGCATTTCTTAAAATTTTGTGCCTGTATTTCAATCCTACAGCGCTGTACATCACTAATACTTTTACTCCTTCAATTTTAAGTATCCTCTTTTCTTCAAATGAATGTTTAAGTAGAACTTTCCCGCACATGGAACCTGATGAAAATGGGGAGACGAGGTTGTTCTATAAGGAAGGCTAATACTTTTCATTTCCAGTCCTTCTTCTCGTGCTTATGGAAGGTCCTTCCTGTTTAAGCGACATCCCTGGAGTGTGAGGCATTTTTAACCTAACTTGCTACTTGTGTTGAAACTGACTTCCCTGCACGGAAAATCAAGAAGAAAAGACAGGTAGAGACACGGAGACAACGACAAAGAGTTGAACAATTGCAGAGGGAAATTCCCATTCACAGCTTGTTAAGTCAGCTTTGCTGTGCTTCTGGATGTCTTTGTAAGGCCACAAGAGGAGAGCAAAGTAGTGAGCACTGAGGTACAGAACTACTTGGGAGAGGAGAGGGTTTTTTCCAGACACAAAGGAGAAGTGGGATATCAGGCTGCAGTTTGCTAACAGGCTCCGCCAACTGGGTCCTGGCCCGGCCGGGGAACGCCCTGGGGCGGGCGGGCACCAGGACGCCGCCGGGATCCCCTCCCCCGCCGCCGCTGTCCGCGGTACTGAAGCTCCGCGGGAAGGAGGAGGCCTGGGAGCATTCGGCAAACCGAAAGATTTTAGTCTTTTGCGTGCAGGGGAATGATGAGGGATTCCGTGCGTTGGCTTATGCTGAGGTGGTGGCCGCGGTAGGTCTGTGCAGGCTGGTGGTAAAGCTCTGGTAGTGGGACAGCCTCGTTGGCAGTGCTTGTAGCTGGGATATCGGTTCAGTAAAAAGAGGCCTGAACAAGGAACCAGGGCGTAAGCCCAGCTTTGACAATGTGAAGAGTTTGGACTGAAGCGTATCCAAGACTGCACCTCTGTCCTGGAAGCGAGTCCAAGTAATGGCAGTGTTGGAGGTCTTGCATATTACAACCTTTTATTTCCTGCAGCAATGAAATGGTCACATTCCCTGTCCACCCACCCTCCCAGACGCCCACACACACCACACACACACACACACACACACACACACACACACACAAAGTATACTTTTCTTGTTTGAGAATAGTGCTTGTTTACTGTAGAAGTCAAGCTTTTTGTGCCCTGTTTCAAACTTGTTACATGGAGTCATTGCAGCAGAAAATTTACCTGGAATCACCAAGGACTTTAATGAGGCTGCTAGCTGGGTTTTGTAGGATGAACAGGAATGAGCTGTGTGTGTGCTTTACAAGGTGGAAAAGACGTGAGAGCAGGAATGCTTGGTGTCTAAAAACCTCAGCTCTTCAGGTCACTTTTAATGTGTATCCTTAACCATGTGTAGTCACTGGAAAGCAGGAGCATACACAGTTTATGGCCATGTTTAAGACAGTGATCCTCCCTACTGGCTAAGCTGCAGAGTGGATGGTTGGGAGTAACCTGCTGCTGGGCTGAGCATTAAAGTGCTCACCAGCCCAATGCAGGTACGAGGTACTGCCTACTGTCTCTGGGAGTGGGTCAATCCTTGATATTGCCAGGTGTCCATCTTCTGACCCTCTGCACTTCTATGAGGAATTTAGACCTTTTTTGGTTGTTGTTACTCTGGAATATTTACATGACTGTTTCTGACTCCACAGGTTCTCTCTTTGGGTTTTGTTGGGGCTTTTTTATCTGCTTATCTTGCTTGTTTTAGTTTGCTCCATTGACAAAATTTTTCTGACTAAAGTCAAGCCAGGGGCCCAGCCAAGCCTCAGGTCACTTTCAGCTGAACCACAAAAGAAATGCCTATTATCTCCAGTTTCCCTCTTTGAGAGTTTGATCTCTTTTGATCATTGATGACATTGTTTTGTTGATAATTAGGTCTAGCATCAAGCTGAGTCTCCACTTACATATCTGTCTAGTGGGCTGCAGCAGGATTTGGAGTCATAATGGCAGATCTCAAATCAAAATCTGGTATCACAGTATATGAAAGCACCAGGCTATTTAACACCCTGACTAACTGGACCTCTAGTATCACCACAGCCCGCCTTCTTTTTGATCATTTTTAGCATCCTTAGCATTTTCTTAGCATCTGGTTTTGGGTGGTGATGGAGACAGAATACAGAGCTGGATATAGGACAGAAAGTTCAATGAACCTTTGGTTTAACCCGGTAGGGCTGGTTTTTTTGTTTTTTTTTTTTGTTTGTTTGTTTGGTTTTTTTTTTTTGTTTTTTTTTTTTTTTTTTTTTGTTTTGTTTTTGTTTTGGGTTTTTTTTTTTTTTAATATTCCAAGTCAGGTTGTCAGCTGATTTAGAGCATCTGAGACAGTTCCAAAAAGATAAGAATTCAAGGTCCTAGTTTTGTTCAGTAACAGGTTTTACAAAAGCACACAGGTGCCTGAAGTCTAAATTCGTTCCTGTAAAATTTAATTGTGTTAGGAACTGAGGCAACAACAGCATTTCTGTTTGTTACAGGTGCCTATTTTTTCACAATTTCTCTAGCATATATGTTGGAGATTTGCAGACTGGATGGGTATTTGGTGTAATTTGATGCAGTCTTTGATAAAAACAGACTTCCTGAAAACATGCAAAGTCTTCTCCACCTTGACAAGTAAAGGGATAATATTAAAATAGCTGCTGGTCTAGAGTGAATGTTACCATGGATACCCCGGTCTCTTTACAGCAATAATAAAAAAAATAAATATTTTCAATTCAC
>VYZQ01059941.1:0-24760 GCA_013400655.1 Mystacornis crossleyi
CCCCCTGTGCCCGTGGTGCTCTGCGGGCACAGCTGCACCTCTGCTCCTGCCCGGGTCAGTAAACCCAGGGCTCTCTCCTCTCTCCCCAGCTGCACTCCCTTCGCAAATGGTCCCAGTGACACTCCAGAAGAGATCCTGACCCGGATAGGAGGCGGGAAGTTCTCCATCAGTGGGGGCAATTGGGACACTATTTCTGACATGGCCAAGGTAGGGTTCAATATTTGCCTTACACTCAGGGGTTGGGGTCAAGCACAGGAGTTGCTGTGAGGCAAATTTAGAGCAGGCTGGGGAGGGAACACACAAGAGAGAGAATAAAACCAGCACTGCAGCTTCTACCCCACACATGGCCCTCACAGCAGCTTTGTGTTACCTCTGGCTGTGGATATTTGCATGGAAAACCAACCTCATGCTTGACCCTTGTGGGGTTTGCTCTGTTAAACCCCCCAGGCCTGCCAAAAACATATTTCATACAAAAAGACATTGTTGTCTGGGGACTTTCAACTTGGCCTCTGCATTTAAATCCTAATCTGGGGGTGGACAGGTGGGTTTTTTGCATTTAAAGTACGAAATTTTCTAAAGTCTGACCTTCCAAACAATGCCTTTAGGATCTGGTATCAAAGATGCTCCACGTAGATCCTCACCAGCGTCTCACAGCCAAGCAGGTCCTGCAGCATCCGTGGATAACCCAGAAGGACAGTTTACCCCAGAGCCAGCTCAATCACCAGGACATTCAGCTTGTAAAGGTACAAAATTCGGAGTGAGAAAGCAGGATGGAAGTTTGGAGAGGTGTGAGCCAGGGCAGGCAGTACAGACAAGCTGGGGTTTGGGGGAGAAAGGGGAGATTCTTTAACAGCATGTCAGTGCAGGAGGGACACGTAAAGAAATAAGAAAGATGCTTCTGGCTTTGTTTGTGGGTCTGGCTGCTGTGATGCCCTGCTTTGTAAAGCCACGAGTCTGCAGGAGCTCTCCTGCACCTGAGTGACTCCTCTGTGCCTCTCTCCAGGGCGCCATGGCTGCCACGTACTCGGCACTGAACAGCTCCAAGCCAAGCCCTCAGCTGAAGCCCATCGAATCCTCCATCCTGGCACAGAGGCGGGTGAAGAAGCTCCCCTCCACCACCCTGTGAGGCCCCACGGTGCAGGAACACCCTGGATTTTGCACACCTACAGAGGAGGGGGACAGGGGATGGGCAGGGTCTGCAGAGGGGTTCCCCTGGGGACTTGCTCTCAAAAGGCCAAGTGCCTTCCTGCTCCTGAAAGACTGGCTCCTCCTCGTGTGGACTGATCTTTGCTGAGAGAACTTCACTGTAAAACTTTTCCAAAGTGTAAATTGTCGATTTTTAAAGACATCTGTCTGTGTATATGAGAACTAGAACGTATAACTGATGTCAAGTGGCACTAAAAAGCAGCTCTGATTCACCCTTCCCTGTGTAGGGCCAGGTATTTGTTGTCACTACAGCATTTCTTGGAACTGGTCCTCTCCAACTCCACTGCAGCTGGAAGATTGTGTCACACTTGGGGTTTAGGCTGTGGGGCTTTTCCTCCCTTGAACCTTAGGAGGCGTTTCCCAGAGCCAGCCCCGCAGCCTCCCAGCCAGCAGCGCTCATGTCCATGAAGGACTTCCCTCCCCTCCACATCCTGTGTGTTTGTTCCATGTAAGGTGGATTTTGCAGCCTCCGTTTCTCCCTCTCTCCCGCACTCCCCCAGCCCAGCCAGCAGCTCAGATCTCTGAACAAAATAAACCAGGGTTTTTCCAAGCCCTCCTTTAGATGCTCGGCAGGCCAGGATACCTCCTAGGTTTGGCTCATTCCTTCCCTCTGCCCTCCCATCTCCGTGTTCTCCCATCACTGGGGAGTCTGTCGCCTGTGCAGGGGGGGATGACACCCGAACCTCCTCCCTGGCAAAGCCGAGGCTTTGGGCTGGCTCTGGCTGCTGCTTTTACCATGTGGGGTTTTCCTTCCCCTCAGCAGGAACCTCTGAACCAAACCACCCTTTATTTTTTTAATTTAACTTTGTTCTACAGCTGGTAACTCAGGGTTTCTTTCTGACTCGTACAATAAACACGTCGTTCAGGTGACATCCTGTTACTGACTGACGGTGAGCTGCAGCGCCAGCAACCCCGGGCGTTCCCCGCTCGCGTCCCGGTCTTTCCCTGGTCCTTCCTCTGTGCTATGCAGGGCAGTGCTCCGTGTCTGCCTTCTGGAAAAGCTGCAAAGCATTTTAGCAGGCCCTGAAAACCAGCAGTGCTGCTTAGGGCTGCCTCTCACGCCACCTTCTCTCAGGTGCAGCCCCTCACTCCGCAGTGGGAGGTGACCAGGAGCAGTCCTGGAATGAGGCAGGAACCGGCAGGAATGGTGGCAGCGTGCCGAGGGGAATGTCTCACTCTCAGGACATTTCTGTGCTTATAGAAACCAACGCGTGGAGACAAACTGTGCCGGAAATAAATGCCCACTCCACTCTGACCTGCAGGGAATCGCTGGAGCTCCACGGTTCCATGGTGGCAGTTTCTGAGAGCAGCTACCGGGGCTGCAAACAGAGCTCAAGGATGTGACTGGAGCCGTCAAAGGTTCTCATGTGAATTTCTGCTACTTTTAGCTGATCATATCACAAGAGAGGAAACTTTCCTTTTTGTTCAGTCCCAGTTGGCTCTAAAATGGAGAATTCCATAAAAAGAATTATCTGAGATGTACAGTGCTCTTCTCCTCTACCCTCATCCAAGCAGGTCCTGTGAGCAGCCAGTGAGAAGATTAAATAGTCACAATTTTTTTCTTTCTTTATTCCAAGTGCAGCCTGAGTGTCCAATGCTTCTGAGAGGAGGAGGCCAGCACCAGTCCACAGTGGATCTTCTTACTGGTGTTGCCACCAACCCCAGTTGGTGGTTGGCAGAGAGGGATTTAATGTTTCGCTGAGAATTGGGGAGGGGGACACTCCACCATCCAGAATGCCTTCCTTAAAAGTACCTGGGACATGATGTTCCCTACAACTCCACAGTGACTCTCGTGCCAGTGCTGTGCAAATTTTAGGTACCTGGAACCAATACAATAATTACAAACATTTTTCTGGAGCTGGGTTCAGTCCCTTTGGGTACTTTTGAGTCTTGCAGGAACCTCAGCAGATTTTCAGATATTTCCTAGACTGTGTTTTGAGGGAGGGTTTGGAGTGGTGGATGGGGTTGTGATGTGTCGGTGTGAGGCCAGCAGGGGACAACTCAGAGGTGTGGGGGACAAGCAGGTGCAGACCAGTGTGGGTGCGGGGAGACCAGCCCGTGGCTGCTGCAGGTTCTGCGTGGCCGTGAGACCATCCCTGGGGTGTCAGACCCCAGTACCTGGGGTGTCAGACCCCAAAACCGAGAGGATCAAACCCCTCCACCACCCTGGGGTCTCCAATCAGAAGAACTTGGTGCTTGGTGCAGCTGTAGCTTCTGAAACCCCCATCCCCTTGGAGAACAGAGGGAACAAGCAGGGCTACACCTTCCTCTCCAGGGGGCTTTTAACCACATTGTTCTGAGTGATCAATAAGTAAAAATAAGTCTTGATTTTTAGTTCCAGATCAACCAAGTGCTGTTACTTTTTTAATTCCAGTTCTCAATAAAAATGGACTTGATGAACTTTCTGTGTATGAGAGCTGTAGGTGTTTGTGATGGGTTGGGCTCTCTCCATCCTTTTCTGGTTTTGTCCTGACCTTTGCCAAAATACTGTTGTCATATTAACTGAAATTGCATTATTTGAGGTCAAAGTTGGCTATCTAATGCCTACTGGGGGGTGAGAGACCAAGTGATTTGCTCTCACAAGGGTTTGGGGTAATTCAGCTTTAACTTGAGAAAAAGAGGATAGAGGATAACACAAATCGTCTTGGTTTTAAAAGGGGCAAAAATGGATTTAACTTCCATACATATGGACATCTTCACAAGGAAAGTTACTTCTGTTAGTTCAGGTGTTTAATAGTGGATTTGACCTTTAAGCTTTTGTCCTGTAGGTCTGAATAAAAGCTCAAGGGAGCAGAAATCCCGGAATCCAGCCTCAGAGTGCTGAGTCTACCTGGAAATAACCTGCGCAGAAAGAGCATATTGATCCAAAGGCCAGGAGCCCAAAAATAATATTGAACAGTTCTATATAATACTGTTTCTGTATAATAAAGGTTACATTTTCCTATTTTGAGGCATAAATCAGCCGTTTTTCTGTTGTAAGGGGCTGACCCAGCTGAGAGGTTGTTTCCTTTCTTCCCACTGTGTAGCTGTGCCTTCCCCTTGCTGACCTCTGTCACGTTCGCCAGGACATCCATAAATGTCTTTTGGCATGACAAATAGTCCCATCAAGATTCAGTTTAAAACTGAAGGCCACTAGCTTTCCCAGCAATCATCTTCTCTTTCTTTTTCACAGTGAAACTTCACTGAGCAACCGATCTGTGGTTTTAACCTTTTAAACTTTCATGCAAATCCCTCTCCAAGTTCCCACCTTTGAGTTAGTCCATGGGACTATTTTTCCTGCATCTCCAGGCACTGGTGGATGGTGAACTGTGCAGCTGGAGGCCTCCTGGGTGCCACCACCTCCTCGTGGTGGCCACGGCCGCTTGCCAAGGCCGCGGGAGGCTTCGGAAGTACTTGGTGACTGCAAGCGAGTTCCACGGGATGTGGGGTGGATGCTGTGCTTTCATGGAATATTCAACAATTTAATCCCTCTTTTAAGGCAAAGAAAACATTTAAAATATTTCAAGGTCTTCTTTTGGCAGTACACGGGGGCTCTGAATAAAACCTTCACTCACGCCGGGGAAGCCGCAGGTCCGCTGCCACTCCGTTCCTTGCCTCTGGTTATTAAAACATCAAGCTGTCTTAGTGCCTCAGCTCAGCCGAGGCGCTGCCTCCCTCCCTTTGTGTGCCACTGAACACCTGCCATTAATACTAATTCGACTCCGGAGGGAAACTCCCTTTCAGATATGCTTGTCTGAAAATAAATTGACATGTAAAAGGTCTCTTTTGTCATGAAGTGCAGGGAAAGTGCCGGGGTGAGGAGCCGACAGCTCACAAAAGGAGCCACTGACTCTTTAAATGATGTGTGGTGGGGGTGAGAAATGTGAGGGGGGGGTGATGCTGTAACTGGGCTGATGGGATCAGACTGGAGAAGGATCCCAGAGCTGCCACCTCTGTTCGGTGTTAGATTTTGAGATTTTGGGTGGTTTTTGTCTAAACCCCCGCTTGTCTCGGGGTGAATGCCCAGGGAGGCTTTTGGAGAAAAGTCTTTTTGTTTTAGAAAAAAATTGTTGTTATTACAAATATCTGCAACCAAAACTAAGAGCAGTAGTGGTGAGCCCTTCAATTTAGATGTGCAATGAATTCTAGGGCTCTGTTGTTTTTCCTGGGACCAAAGTTTGTATCTCTTTCAGTTAGGAAGCAGCAGAAGAATCCTTGGTTAGAGAGTTTATTCTGTCCTACAGGCAGCAGTGTGAGACAGCAAAAGGTCAATATTTTTATTTTTAATAGAAAGAATGATTTGCTTTGAGCTCCTCATACCCTGGGGAGACCATGGCTCTCTCCTCTGACTACGTTTTTAAGTCAGTTCTGTGGGCCCAGCTTTGGAGAGACTGACACCGCTTGAAATTTGTGTTGGTGCTGAAACGACACAGCCCCATGGCTGGGGATGAAAACTGAACCATTGTGGTGTGGACCCGACATTCAGCTGCTGCTCACTGGGTTTCTGCTTCCTCCAGCGAAGAAATAATTCACTTCATAATGAAGATCAAGTCAAAATACATTCAGGGCTTGAAATAAGAAAAAAAAAAGGAATTGTGGCAATTACAGAAACGTTCCAGATTCGTTGGTGTCGCGGCTGGTTTATCAAACAAGCTCTCGGTGCTGCTGAGCTCCAATGCCATCTTCCTTTCAAACAGCAGATGGTGTTAGAAACCTGTAACAGGTGGAAGCTCTCCAGTTTTATGGGAGAGATCAGAAGTAGCAGCAATTTCTGTTTCCCAAGGGGTAGTTCCTTCCTGAGCTGAACAGCAAGCTGGCCCTTTGCTTGGAGAGTTATTACAGAAGGGAAAACTTCTGAATCACACATATTCATATGAAAGAAAGTGATTCTGATTTCACTTATTCTGGTTATAATAAAAGGAACCTGGTGATGGCCTCCAAAACCCTCTGCTAGCAGCTCTAAAAGAGAGATGTAGTGGGGGAAATGGGCTCTGTTTGCTGGTGTGCCTTAAAATCCAGCTCCAATCTGCCAGATCTGTTGGTTCCTTGTCTATAACAGCACTTCGCATGCTTAAAGTGTTTTATAAACATTTAATTACTGCAGCTTTTGACTCAAAGCCAGGAATGTCTCATTCATCTGCTGCTTGCAAGGGTTGTGAAAATGATATTCAAATCATAGAATTACAGGAAGGGCTGAGTTCAAACCCCAGCTAAAGCAGCCTGCGTTGCTGGGATCCTTGAGCGCCGCTCGTCCGCAGGGCCGCGTTCCCAAAGGGAGCCACTCCAGCAGGGGAAACGGAAACGTGGCTTGGAACGCGGAGAGATCTGAGGGTCTGTCAGGACCCCGGGCCACGGAGCTGCATTTTAATCACCTTAGGGAAACGAGATGCTGAATTCTGTCAGCTGCTCTGGTATGAACTTCTGAGGCAGACGGGGAGTGCGGCCCTGTCTAGACCAAGCCGTGTTTGATCCCCCAGCCCCGGCGTACTTGTTAAAAGTCGCTTTTTTCCCACCCACCAAACCACTTGGAATTTTAACGTCTGCTCCACCCCAACTTCCAGCTCTATTTCTAAACAGGGGAAGCCCCCAGGAGTCATGGGGTTTGTGATACCAAGTGGAAGCAGCAACTAAAGATAAAAAACTTCGACAGAATTAATAATTTCTATCCGACCATCTGCCTCTTTCATCAGCTCCCTTTCCTGAAGAGCACATTGTACCTGCAGAACCAGGTGTGCGGGAATAGAAATTATTTACTTTCCATGAAAATTGTTCAGAGAAGCTGAGGCTGCCCCATCCCTGGAGGTGTCCAAGGCCAGGCTGGACATGGCTTGGAGCAGCTGGGTTTAGTGGAAGGTGTCCCTGCCCATGGCAGGGGAAGGTGGGACTGAGTGGGCTTTAAGGTCCTTCCAACCCAGCCCATCCTGGGATTCAATTAAAAAAAGAGCTGTTGGCTGGCTGTGTGTGTGTTTTGGTGGATCCACACAATCACAGCTGGGCAGGGCAGGGAACCCAGAGAAGCTGTTCCTCTACAAGCTGATCTCACTGGCTTGAGGAGAAACTATCAAGGAGAAAACTCCATCTGCACCTGCTGACCCTCCAGTCTTTACTGCTGTTCTGAAGGCAGGCTGTGAGCCCCTTTAATAAGCTGCTGGCAATCAGCCCCTTTTTAATGAGGCAGATCCCCAGTTCCAAGGCCCTGGATCACTCAGAGCTCACTTCCTGCTCCGTGAATTGTGAGCACACCACAAGCAGCCACTCTCAAAGTAATCCCAGAGTCCCTTTTCCTGCCCTGTTTAAAGACGGGGTAGGGAGTCCTGTGATGTTTCATTAAAGCTGGCTTTTCTCCTCGTGGCAGAGCAGATTTAATCAGACCTGCCTCCTAGTTCCAGCTGCTGGGCTGGAGCGCTCTGATCTGTGCACTGGGTGCACGTCTAATTATGGAGGCAATTCCCATGGATACCGAGAAGAATTGCCTGTGCTGGCAATGGAAAATGGGAAAATGGGGAAGGAGAATGTGTTGAAATATTCGGGAAGAGATTTCAAAAGTTTCTGGAAATGTAAATGAAAAACATTTATGGTTCTTACACCACAATGTGCAAATCTTGATTATTTTAAAACTAAGATATGGCTTGGTTTGTAAGAGATTATCCCAAACTGCTGTTCTGTCGTGCTGCTGGAGGATTCACCAGCACCACAAAACTGTGTTTCCCCCGTCCTTGTTTCCTGCATCCCCTCGGGAATGCTTTCCAGCCTTCGCCTCTCACCCGTACAGCAGCAGAGGTGTGTTTGGAGAAAACGTCCAACAGTTTGTTTCCATCGGGGCACACCCTGGGCGAGGCAGAGCGAGGGCTGGTAATTCTGGTTCCCTCTGCACTGCCGGGTGGGACCTGGGTGAGTTCCTCCCCTTTATGCCTCATCCCTCTGAAATGTATGAATTTAAATAACTTATTTCTGTATAAATTAGTGTTTGAAAGGTCTGTTAAACACAAAAGAGCACTCCCTGGTAAAAAAAAAAAAGAGGGGGAAATACCTGGGCAAGCACTGCTCAGATGTGGAAAAATAAACAAATATGATTTTAAATGATTTTGTAATTGTTGAGCTGCAAGGCCTCGTGTTCAAACTGCATGGGAAAAACCAGATTTCTCAATTTAACTACACAAATTCAAAAGTCTTTTTGAGGGTGTTTGGTTGTTTTTTTTTTTTTTCCTTTTTTTCTTTGGGTTTGTTTGGAGAATTTTAGGGACATTCTTATCAATTCCACAATGGTTGCAACTCGTATTTACTTCACTAATTTCTCTCCAGCAGGGGCTCAGACACTTTCCATGATGTTGCTGGCTAAAGTAAACACACAGAATAAGGAAAGCTGTGGTACTATTAGGGTGGATTTCCATCTCTTTCTCATCCAGGGCACCTGCTCCCCTTTCCCTCCCCTCCTCCCAGTCTTCCCAGCTGTCTGTCTGTCTCATTTATGTCAATTAGAGATTCAATGCTGCCTGATTTAATTGGCCTGACTTTCTCCTCTAACAGAAACCCGAGCGCAGGCCGGGCAGGCAGCAGCTCCTCCGTTCTCCGCTGGGGCTGGAGTCGGGAAGGCTGGGGCTTGTTTGCAGCACAGAGCACAATAACCTGTTTGTTACCCTCGCCAGGGAGAGGTTGGTGACCTCCTAACGGGGATGGGACCCAGGCAATGATGTCATTGGAAAGCCTGGGGGGATTTCAGAGCGCTCCAGGAATTACTGCGACCAGTCCCTCGCTGCGGGTTGGCTTTTAGTGGAGAGGTGGAGATCCCCGGAAGTGCTCAAGGCCAGGCTGGATGGGCCTTGGAGCAACCCGGGATAGTGGAACGTGTCCCTGCCCGAGGCAAGGGCTGGAATGAGATGAGCTTTAAATTCCTTCCAACCCAAACCACCCTTTCTATGATTCTATGATTTACTGTGTTGCCTCCTGCCAGGAGGTGACTCTGTGCGCCCTGAGGTCAGAGAGTGACAAAACTTCCCCAGGCTGTGGCCACAGAGGGCTCATCCTTCTGCTTGGGCTTAACCACGAGTGAGGCTGACTGAAACCCAGCTTTCACAGAGTTTACGTGAGGGCCTGACCCTGTGCCCCCCCTGGGCAGCAGACCTGGAAGCAAACCAGCCCTGACAAAGTCCTTGCCACCCCTCTGCTCCCCCTCCCACAGCCCAATCCCAGGAACCAGCTCTGACCTACTTCTTCTCCCCAGCTCCTCGCTCACGTCTCCCTCACAAATTACACAGCCGTCCTTCCCTCCCGGCAGAAATGTGAGTTTCCCAAGGAGCTGGCCCGCGGAGGCGTCAATATTGAACAGCAACAGTACCATCTAGTGACTTGGGCTCCCCAGGAGCATCACTTAGCTGGGAAGAGGGAATCTGTGAATTAGGGAGGCCAAGAAGGTCCCATCTCTCGGTTCAGTTGGATTAAGGAAACAAATAGTGCTGATGTTCCACCAGTCTCGGGGTTTTTTTATCAGAGAGCTGTTGCGATGCTTCTTCGGGAGCCGGTTCCGTTTCCAGCCTCCCCTCCTGCCTCCCCGCTGAACCCGGCCCTGCCCCACGCTCCCTCTGCTGGCAACCAACTCCTTGATTTCACACGTTCCCAGCTCCTCGCACACCCACTCGCCCGCACAACACCAAATCCCGGCAAAGCATCAGAGCAAATTGAGGGCTGTGGTGAGTTCTCACTCCCGATAAATGTGCACGTTCTCGCTCTGATGAGCCACTAGTGAAATCCTGAATTGGATGCGTGAAATAAATAGATACAATTCAATTTAATCAATCAAAATAGGCCCAAACCCGAGCGTAAAGGGCCCGCTCTGTGCGGATCTGAAATTACACACTCGGCAGCTGAAGGGAGGAAATCAAATTAGAGCATTTCTTTCCCCATCAGAGGACATTAGTCCCGATCCAGGTCCGTTACGCTCATGGCGTGCAGTTATCCCTGGCAGAATTCCGGCCGACCGAGGCCTCGTGTGGCAGTACCGGCTTAGTGACGGCTATGGCACGCTCTGGGTTTGGGGTGACAACTTCTGCCAGCTGTTCTGCAGCACACACCTCCACGTCACCTCTCTCCCAGTGAAAAAAGGCCATTGTCAGACGTACAAAATGCACCGAACTGGGGAGAGGTGACGCAAAAGCCACACCGCAGAACCTCAGAGCTCAAACGCGCTGTGAAATGCCACTGGTACCACAGGAGGAATTGCTTTGCTGGCTAATCAAACACATCCCCTCCTTGCTGCCAGTAGTACAGCACTGCCCTGAGTCCACTCAGCCTTGCTCATGGGCTGATGAGTGCCTGACAATTTTCTGGTCTCAAATTAAACAGAAAACTAAATTAGCAAATTAATTGTTTGCCGTGTTTTTCCTTAGTCCCCATCAGCTGCCTCAGGTCCTGCAGCCAATCCAGAGCTCCTGTCTGCAGTTCCCAGTAGAAGGTGGAGCCCTGCACTGGGTCCTGCTATCTACCAAGTGTCAGTCATGTTAATTTTAAATTACTTTTGTACAGCTTGGTGTCAAAACGATTAAAGCATGAAAAGGAAAACTGAACTAGAGGGAGGAAAGAGGGGGGAGAGAGAGAGAATGAATAATTTACCTTGCATTTAGAGCAAGGACACTTGGATTTCCTTAATTCTTCAACTCTGAGAAGCCTGAAACTTCTATTTCTTCAGCTGTCACCTGCTTGGGACTGTAGCCAAGGGGGTGCTCCAGGTCACAGAACCCCAGAACCACAGAGTGGTTTGGGTGAGAAGGGACCTTAAAGCCCATCCCATCCCACCCCCCACCATGGGGCAGGGACACCTCCCACTGTCCCAGGCTGCTCCAAGCCCCGTCCATCCTGGCCTTGGACACTGCCAGGGATCCAGGGGCAGCCACAGCTTCTCTGGGCACCCTGTGCCAGGGCCTGCCCACCCTCTGAGTAAAGAATTTCTTCCTAATGAGGATCCTACAAGGATCTGGGATCTAGTTATCACCTCCTTCGTGGTCTACAGGGAGGTGATAACTGCTCGCAGCACAATGCCGGGGGTTCATCTCAGTTTCTTTCCAGGAAAGGTTTTTCTCCACGCTGCACTCCCCGACTGCTGCAATCACCGACACGGACAAACCCACCCACCCACGTACAGACCTTTCCTCCCCTTCCCAGTGCTCCGCTCCCAACTGGGTTTACTCCATGACTCGCACGTTCTGTGCTAGATAATTACATACTCAGAAAATACAGAAATGCCTAATCAGATACAGTCTTAAATGCGCAAGAATTAGGGTTGTAGGATTGCGGCGTAGCATCCCTGGAGCTCTCTGCATCTGGCTCACACAACCAGCCCACGTGCACTGTGAAAATGTTGGGTTTGGGGCACAGACTGCTTTTATCTCCCTTATTAACGCCATCCATGAATTCTTTGTCTTGCCAGCTACTGAATGGTGTCATCAGTGGTCTTTGAAATACCATTCTAAATCTGTTGAGGCCAGGAGAACAGCAAAAAGATTTGTAAGAGGGCAACTCAACAGCACCAGAAAATGTAAATCAAATTGGGCCATTTCTGTTGATATTTATGCTGTATCTGGCTTATCCATCAATGCATCTTCCATTCCTTTAAAAGGGTATAAATATTGGGAATTCTTGTGGCATGAGGGATGTGCAATGAGGTGGTTTGGTAGATGATCAGTAACAGGGTGACAGAGCTGTTTGGGAAATGAAAGAGGCTCAAGCCCCCAGTGTAACATATCCTGCAGGATGTGTATGGGCTTGAACTGATTTGTCAAAAGCAAAGAGAACAATTTAACTAATGGGTCTATGCTGAAAAACAAGTGTGATTTCTGGACACACCTTGGAAATTTCTGTGCTGTCTTGTGCTCTCTCTGTGGCAGCCATGGAGAGGAGACACCTCTGTCTTCCACCTGCATTTTACTCCTTTGGCCTCAGGACTAACTCAGCCTTGCTGGATCCCAGACAAGTCATGTGGAGGAGTGTGTTTGAAACATCCTCCTCCTCCAAAAGCACCTGCATGACTCCTCCAGCATGTTTGCTTTGGCTGGATAATCTC
The DNA here is from genome assembly GCA_013400655.1 of Mystacornis crossleyi. Lineage (NCBI taxonomy): Eukaryota > Metazoa > Chordata > Aves > Passeriformes > Timaliidae > Mystacornis > Mystacornis crossleyi. Next base: position 12,239 of record VYZQ01059941.1, read on the forward strand.
CGAGGAATCCCCACCTCACTGCCTGTGACTGGGCAGCACCATTGCCAGGGCTTCCACTTGAGCACAGAGGCAAAGGAACGTTTCTGTCCTTAGAGGGATTCCCTTCTCATGACAACATTTCCTCAGCCTCTGATTCACAAATACATCGCTTAAATTGCTTTTTTTCCCTTTCCTAATTGGGGAGCTCCTGTAAACTTCCCTCATTCTCCACCAGAGACCTGGCAGGAGGCTGGGAAGCTGAAAAGCAGAGTCTCCTGCAGTGCACTTCAGTGTTATTTCAGTGATATCACTTCAGATGCAGTGAGTCCCAATTTCTCCAGGCCCATAACCTCAGCTTTCCCTGGTTAAAATATGCTCAGCTTTATAAAACTAACACCTTTTTTACTGGAGTCTGCTAGTCTGGATTCGGCAGAATGTCTGCTTGGGATTGAGTTACTTGAATAACTTTAAAAATAAGAAACGTTGTCAGCCAGAACGTTAAAAATACAGGTGTAAATACTACCCTGGGTGTGGTAATTACTTAAAGCACAACTGCAGACCAAGCAGGACTGCCCTTCCACCTTGCACTGGGGAAGCCAGACAGGGATTTGTATTGGATCTCTTATCAACAAATCACTCCCAACTGCAAAATCCTTATGTACCGGCCATTAAATGCTTTCAAATTCTAAATAGTCTGTCAGGAAGGCAATTAACATCATTAATTGAACAAAATTCATCCAGAATAATTGATTAGGACTTAATTGCAGGACCCAAGGTTTCTCAAGGTGTATCTTTACCTTTCACAGCTGCTCTGAGGATCCCAGTGTTGGCCATGTTGTTCCTCACAGTTCTTGGGAATCACTGCTTGAGCAGGGAGTATTGAAGAGGTCAGTCCTGGAGTGGCTGCCATAAAAACAAGAGGATGAACAACTTGCTCAGACAAGAGCACACTGAAAGAACATGTAGGAATAAATCACTTTTTTCCCCCTCAGTTCCTGAAATCAGGGGAGCTGTAGGCTTTTTTCTCTCCAACACTCGAATTTCCTGAAGTCCAAGAATTTCAGTTGGTTTAACGGGTTGGGTTTTTCTAGGCTTTTGATAGTTTAAAGTACCCACCAGGCAACATCAAGCTTTTCACTTCGGACTGTGGAATCAGCTCTTTGTTGGGGGACACTTTATCCCCTTGAAGTATCCAGGATGATTTATTCTTATGGGACATGTGCACAAAGTGACATTTTCCCATCCCCTGCTCTCTAAATACAGGATTTCAGTTACTCCAAGCCCACCAGCATCACAGTGTGGTGAGCGATCGGGTTTTCCAGAGCAGCTGTTTATTGGGACCTGCCTTTTTTATTGAGGAAAAAAAAGGGGGATCTGGAAACAATCCAACTCAGCCCAAATTTTTTGAAGTTGTTGTTTTAATTAACTCCAGAGAAAGCTGTCTGTGTGCAAAGTCACCGATCTGCTGATGAGTAATTGGGCAGCTTTTGTGTTTTAATATTTTGATGTTTAAGGGAAGCAGCGCAAAGCTGACAGAAGAAATCCACGTATTTACAAGCTGTTTTGCAGTGACTGGGGTACAAAGAGCAAAGGAATAAAAGTACAACAAAGAGCAAGTAACCAAAAGATATTAACACAGCTCATCCTTAACTGAGCGGTGCTGGAGGAGTCTAAAGCCAAGAGATGACTCCTGGTCCAAGAGCTGGAGGCTGCCCTTTCCAGTAGACCCTGAACTACAGAATTTAGAGCTAAAACCCAAGGAGACGGGACTTCAAAGAGATCCTCCCCCCTCAATTTACATTTGGGGTTTAGGTTTGTAAATGAAGCCATGGAGGGATTTAGGAATGGTGTTAAGGAAATGGAAGCATAGGAAAGGTGCCGGCCATCTAGAATCAGGAAATTTCTATGGAAATGCTTAGCTGCTAACAGGATTTACGAGTATCTCCTTGCTCTAATGGATATTTCTCTTCCACATAATTCCATTACATGTTGCCTGCCTTTCCTGAGTAGTCCCAGCATCCCTGAAACTTGTGGATTCAGCGGAGGAAGGGGTTTTTGGCATCAAAAATGTTGCACTGTAACACCAGAGAGGATCAACAGCTCCACATTTAAAGGGTGGCAAACTGGGAACCGGCAGAGCTGCAGAGAGGAGCTGGTGTAAGGCACCAATCTGCAGAGGAAGTGAGAGGCCTTTAACTGCAGGGCAGGATCGCCCCGGCCCGTATCTAATGAACCACACGGTACTTACTGCCCGTGTTTGTGTATCACAGGCATTTATCAGCACACGCGCTTTACCCTCCTGTTTTTTCCACTTTTTTTCCCCTGTGGCTTGTATACGTTAGGCATTTGTACTGTTGTGTCGTTAAATAATTCACGTATTAAAGTGCAGACCCCAAAGCCCTCTCGGCTGTGAGACATCCTTCAGCTGAGTCTAATGGGAAGGAGTTTTACCCTCTACTGAAGTTGTTTGGAAGTGAGGTGAACAGGAGCCTGTCCACATGTGGGAAAAAGGATAACTTAGTGCATCCAGAGCCAGGAAAGGTTGGACTCGATGATCTCAGAGGTCTTTTCCAACCTAACTGAATCTGTGGAAGCAGCACAGGTGTGCGAGCTGGCCCGGATTCCTCAGTTTTTTCACCCAGGCAATGTGAGCCCTACCCCAGCCTCGGAGGCGGCCGGGCTCCCCCGCAGCCTCGGCAGGCAGAGGGCAGCAAAGGAGCCTTTTCACGTTTTGTCTTTTTTTTTTTTTTCCTNTGTTTTTTTTTTTTTTTCCTTTTTTTTTTTTTTTGTTCTCAGCCCGTTGCAGTCGGAGCTTTCCAGCCCGATTGTGCTAAAACGCTTCTGGTACGAGCGTTTTGCATTTACCAGCCCGGCCTCCCCTCCCCCGCACCGCCTCAGCCCGCTCCCAGCCCCCCGGATCCAGGGATCGCCCCCATCCCAAGGAACTCAGGGAAAAAAGGGCTCTTTTTTTGGGGGGTGAGGGGGTCTCTTCCCCCTGGCCCCCGGCCATGCCGGGCTCTTTCCTCCCACCCCACCCCGTTGCGTTTCCCCGCTCCCCAACCCTCAGTTTTGGGGGTAGAGGGGCGCTCCCGGCTTGTGAGGGAAAGAAGGGGAGTCTGCCCTTCCACACCCCGGATTGTGAGGGGAAAAGAGGAGTGTGCTCTTCCGAACTGCACGTTGTGAGGGGGAAAGGGGAGTCTGCTCTTCCAGACCCCGTGTTGTGAGGGGAAAAGGGGAGTCTGCTCCTCCAGAGCCCGTGCTATGAGGGGGAAAAGAGGAGCCTGCCCTTTCACCCTCCGGATTGTGAGGGGAAAAGGGGTTCAGCCCCCACCCCCTCCACCCCCCACGGCGGTTACGAGGGAGTTTTATGCCTTACTTCTCCCCGCTCCATCTGCACAGGAAGAGGGGGTGGGGGTCGGTCTGAGGGGTGTCAGCGGGCTCGGGGGTGTCCGGGCACGGGGAGGGGGCTGTGCCCTGCCCCCCTCCCATTCCCGGCCTGGGACTCTTTCGCTCCCGCCCCCCCTCGCTCCTAAGCGGGAGTTTCCAGGAAGCGCTGAGGAGAGCCGCAGCACCGCACAGCCTCTCGCTCAGCGCGCTCCTTCCGCCGAGGCCGTGGCAGGAACGCCAAGTAGTCCCAACCGCCTCCTCTCCCTCACGGGGCAAAAGGCTCCGTCCCGCGGCCGCTTAGTCGGGACATCGTTACGGGAACGGGGTGGGAGAAGCGCTTCCCTTCCCGCATCCCCCCCCACGGCTTCGGGCGGGATAATCGGGCTGAAGCGATGAGGGTGGGGGAGGTGAAAAAGCCCCAGCGCCGGCTGCGGCGGAGGGATCCGGAGGCGCGGAGGAGTGAGGAGGCGCGGGGAGCGGGGGGTGAGCGGGAAAACGCGGCGCGGAGCCGGGAACAGCGCCCCCCTCCCCCTGCGGCGGGGGCGGGAACAGCCGCTGAGGGGGGCGGGGGGGCGCCGCGAGGGGGTCGCTGAGGGGGGACGGGACCCCCGCGCCAAAGTTTGGGGAAACTTTCCCGTGGTTCGGGGCCGGGGCCGCGCCTCAGCCCCGCGCTCCCGCTGCGGGCAGGGAGCGCCCTCAGAGCGGCTGCGGGGCCGCCTGTGCCCCCCTTCCCTCTGTCAGCGCACCTGGGCCCTGCCTCCCTCGCTCCCTCCCCGCCGCGGCCGCGGGGCCGCGCTCCCTGCGCCCCGCAGATAAGGCCGGGGCTCGCCCCACCCCGCGGGGCACCCCGGACTCGCCGTGCTGGATAAGCGGAGCCGCCACGTTGAGGGAAGTTCGCCCCGTGTCCCCCCCCCCGGCTCCTCGCCCGCGGGTGCCGTGACTCCGCACAGGACCCCACAAATGGCAGCGTGTGCTGCCGGCAGCCCCACGGGGAGCTGCGATCCCGGCCGTGCCTCCCCCCCCTCCCCCGGCCCTGTCCTCATGCCGGTGACACTCGTGTCCTCCTGTTAACCCTGTGCAGAGGGGACAAAAGCTAAAGTGGGATCCTGCGCTGCTTCCCCCCCATCCCGCTGCCGGCTCCATGAGCTTCACATCCTCCTGCTAAGGCTGAAAGGAACGAGAACAAGAGCTGCTGATGGTTGTAAGGCCTCGCTCGGTTCTCCCCACCCCCTCCGCCAGCACCATCCCCCACTGCAGCTCCCATGGACTCGTATCCCTCCCATTAACGCTGGAAGGGGAGGACAGGAGCTCTGATGGGTTTTTCTCAGGCTTTACTCTGTTTTCTCCCCCCACACACAGACCAGCACCAGCTCCACAGCCCTGCAGAAGTGCAGAGCTGCCTCTGCTACCACATCCATGAATGCCCCTTCCCTCTGAGCTCCAAAGAAAAAGGGGGAAAAAAAAAAAAACACCCTGATTCCCCTCGTTTTGCTTATTCATTATAAGCGGTTGGCAGTATGCTGTTAAAAACGTGCGATCTCTTGTTTCAGAAGCATCTGTGCTTCAAGAATAAGGTTTTGTCTTCTTGAATATGGCTCTTCATAATAATCTCTTGAAGTGCTCCATTTTTGTCCTTAAAGTTCTATTTTATTACCTCTTCTGGATCAGCGAAGGTCGGTTTAACCCTTTAGGGATGAAAATCAGCAGCCACTTTAGGAAAACGTTGCCCTTCTCTTTATTAATTCGTGGTTACAACAATATTTTATGGAGGATTTTTTTTCCCCCAGCCCAATCCTCCTGCGTGCTGAAGGAAGTGTGTGCTTCAGCACTGATTAAAGTCATGTATGAGTTAATGAGAAGCTTGCAGAGTATGTGAAGCAAGAGAAAATCTTTAACCAGCTCTGCTGTTCCTTCTACATACCACAAACTTGCACGCTGTAACCAGAAGGTGGATTGAATATGTGTGAAATGCTGCAGTAGGAGACTCTGAAATCGCATCACAGGTGGATGCTCTCTCAATTAATATGTTATCATTCCAAAATACCTTGAAGTTAGGTGGGTTTGTTGTTGTTTTTTTTTTTAAGTATTTTGAGACTTCCCGTTTCCACATACATAGAAATGGAAGAAAGATGCTACAAGCTCACAAAGTATTATTTTGGGGGTGGATTTTTTAATTTTGGGCAGTCTGTGCTCTCCTGTTCTCACTGCTTCCCGGGTTAATGGATTGATAACACAGCAGAGACTCTGGGGTGCTGGGGGAACCAGCAGTGGTGTCAACATTCCAGTTGTGGGACTTCTAATTTAAGAAACGTATTGTCATAAGGAATAAGATCAAGGCTGAATCCTGCTTGCATTTAGGTCCAAACACAAAATACGCTTCGGAAGGAGTCCCCAGGGAACACTGAGAGTAATTAAGTAAAAATAAAACCTTTCACTTCAGCCCCCCCTTCCCCCTGTAACACAGACAAGTCAGTGCAATGCTGGTTTCATTCCACCATTTTCATTACGTGTCCTGATATTTCTTAATTTTGTATTGCAGCTGAAATACTCGGGTGACTTATAATTTCAGTGATTTGGGGGTATTTCTAGACCATACTTTTAAAGAAGTCATCTCGCTGTGTCCCAGAAGGAGCCACTGAGCAGTCGTTCTCATAAACAGCACTGAACTTCTTACAGCCTTGCCTTTCCAAACACCTTCTTTTCCCCCCTGTAATCTTCATCCTTAACTGTTGAATTCCCTTTTCTTTACATTAAGTAAATATTTATTAGTACCACTTGGGGTTTTTTCATCTTTTTAGAAGAACAGAGCCTTGTCACTGAGACAATCCTTTCGTACTGAGGAGGTGACATGAAAAAGGAGTGAAGGAGAGTTGTCTTGTGCTGGGAAATGCCATTTTTGGAAAACAATACTATAGGAAATGGAAATGAAAAATACATTTTATGCTGGTGGGAACTTGTAATGAGGCTAAGAGAGGATTTGATGTCTCAGAAAAGCAATGATTACAAGGGGAAAAGTGGGACTTTATCATCCATTTGTAAAAGTTCTCCATCTGAATATCCTTTTGGGGAGCTGAAATTTGGCTCAAGTCTGTTTATGAACATCTGTTGAATGGAATTTTAAAAAGGCACAGATTATAATCTTAGTTTCTGCTGTCTGTTTAAGATGATAAAATAAAGCAAAATCAGTGTATCCGCAGGTACATTTTGGAGTTTTGTTTTGTTAATAATGAGCTGCATGAATGTTCAGTAGTCTCTACTGCTGATTATTGGGCTCTCTCTGTGTTCCCATACATTCTTCTCTTTAGCATATAAAATATTGCCTCTACTCCCTGCTGGAGCTGTCTAATTCCATTTGAACACTCCTAGAAAGCATTCAAGTTTTTGTCGGGTTTTTTCTGTGACAGGAGGCTGCTGGATTTTGGCACCTGTGACCGGGGGCGCCGCGCTGCGTTTGGAGGGAGCTGCTGGGGATTCCCAGAGCTGCGGCCGTTTGCTTCGATTCACCTGCTGCCCTCCTGGCCTCTGCCAGGGCTGGGAATGCCACCCCTCCGTGTCCCCTGGCTCAGGGTAGCACCGCTTCAGCTTCTATTTCTGCAGCAGTTTTGACCTCCTCTTATTCAGGGAGGACTTCACTGTAATTTTCCCTGCTATTATTTTGCCTCTTTTCACAGCCTGATGTTTTTTTGCTGTTGTTTTCTGTTCCAAGCGAAGATGCTGCGAGTGCTTCAGCTCAAAATTTAGGTCATCTCCGATGGAAGAAGGGAGACCTAAAAAGTAAAAATAAGATTTCAATGTGCCTTTAAATGTGACAACTCTTCGGGAAAAAAATGTACGAGCTCACCTGTATTTTGTGGCAGGACAGGAATGGAGGGAGCCTTTCCTGATTCCAGAATGAAAGCTGAGTCTCTCTTTGTGAGTGTGGTTTCTTTGCCATGTGCTTTCCTGGTCTTTCATTTTCACACCTGATTTGAGCTTTAATCACTCAAATTATTCATAGACTTGCCCTGGAAAAAGAAGAGAGTGACCTCTTCCCACCTGGAGTAGATGGATTTACCACCACCAGTTGTAAATGGATGACTTAATAATGGGGGTTGCACTTAAAATTTTTAATTCTGTGATTTCGTTGCGTTTCAGGATTTCTGCATGTGGTCTTTTCTGACCAGGGGAGTTGGAGTTGTACCACAGAGATTTATTTCCTGCAGTTTATCTCTTCGCACTGGGCTCCTATCTACAAAGAGCTGATGATCCCCTGAGCTGCTGAGGTGCCAAAGCACCTTGCCCAGGACCAGGCCTGGGAGTTATGTTTTTTTTTTTTTTGTCTGTAATTATATCCAGTGTCTTCCATGACAAGGAACCTCAAGACAATTTATGAAAGCAACAGCCACGAAAGCGCTGCCCGTTGGGGGTTATGTGATTACAATTTAGTTGTCCCTCAGCCTGCGGGTGCCTGAGGGGACAGAGAGCCAACTGCTCCTCGGTTCCTGTGGGTGGCTGGAATCAGCCACTGGGATTGATAGAGATCTGTTGCTCTTGCTTTCCTGTTACTTTAGTGGCTAATTTAAATTATTAAGGAACTTGTGAATCCGTTTTTGTTTGCTTTCTGCTCTTCCTAGCAGCTCTCTGCAGTTTTATATGTATTAAAAGTGCTAAGCTTCCTCTGGCCTAGATGTACAATAAATACCTTAGTCAATGCAGTTAAGTCCAGTTTCCTCTATTCACTCGGAGGAGATTTGTTCCTTATCGGAATTGTTCCTCCATTCAGCAGGAGAGAAGCCCTGCGCAGCCAGAGCTTACCTCATAAATCACCCAGACAAATGGAGCTTGGGGCAGAAGAAGATATAAAATGGGAATAGTGGTGATTTAGGCTCCATGAGGTTTTTGGAGTTCTGCCGTGGGAATGTGCTTACCAGCTGTTGGAAATACAGATGTTTGGAATGGTCACCATTTTCCAGCTGTTCCTGCGACTGGACCTGCGGTTATCAGCTGGGCCCTGCACCTCAAGGGTGCCTCCCTTCACCCTCGAACACCCTCTGGTGTTTGGGAGCTCTCTTTAACTGTATTGGTCTGGTATTGGTAACTTTTTTTACCAGAGGCTCAGAAGGAGCTCCTTGGTCTTCACCCAGGCTCTGCTCAGATCCGCAGACACGGCACGGTGCTCTCACTAATTGCTGTGGCTCTGTCGTGGCAGAGGTGGCTCCCACCAGCAGTCAGGGCAGCCACAGCAGCCAGGAGGACCTGGGCTGCGGGTTCTGGACCAAAGGCTGGTAACACACAGGTCACATCTCCTCCCTAGCCCAGAGCCACCCTGTTTCTGCAGCTCTCAACCCTTCTGATGACGCCAAGCTCCTCTTTGCTTGGTCTTCTGCCTAACTTAAACAAGTCATCTCATACGTGCTCAATACAAGGATATTTTCTACTTTTAGCTCTTTTATCACGTCTTCATTGCTTACAGTTCTGACGAGTTGGTATCTTTTCATTTCCAAGAGTGTGTGATAAATACGTTTGTTGGCACCTGTCCTTGTTTCCCTCCACTCCTCCCATATTCACTCTGAGGGCCCTTCACCACCATCTCACCTCCCTTAGCTGTGAGTGGTCGCTGCCCCTACCAGATTAGAGCTTCCTGTTGGTGTTGTGTCATTCCTGAGCCAGGAAAGGCCGATACCTTTGAGCTCCGTGGTTGCTTCATCTCCTCAGCTCTCCCGGGGGCCTTGCAGGCGCCTTCAGTTCTGCCTCACATCTTTGATTTGGTGAGGTTCCCTGCTATTTACATTTCTTCACATATATCCTCTTCATACCATCTGCTACCTTATGTTTTGCTCATCTCTGAAACCTAGTGACCATATTTCACGCAGCGTTGTTCTACACGATTTTCTTAAAATTTGATTAAAAGGTTCTGAAAGAACAAAGCAAATTAGAATTCACTGATTTTGTGCAGACACTTTAAGTGAATGGGAAACAACTCAAAAAGACCTTCAAACGCCTTGAATGAATTTGTGACCAAAATTCTGTGCATTGTTTATCCAAAGGGTCTATTATTATATTAATTAGGAGAGTTTTATTACTGACAAAAGTTAAGGTTGTTATTAAAGTGTGGCATCTTCTCTAGAAAGTCTCTTTCTCTGGAACTAGCAGTTCTCCTGAGCAGTATTTACTTTGGAGTGAGTGTGTGGCTGTGCCCTGTTAGATAAAAGCTGCAGCACTAAAACTGTTTTACTGAACTTAGCTCCTGACCTGCCTTCTGAGGCCACAGCTACAAAGGGAGGATGCATCAGTCTGGTTTGTTTGATCTAATTACAGCTGTTTAACCATCCCGAGCACAAGTGCACTCACCCCACTTTGTTATGCTGATTTCAGGTATTTTCACTGTTAATCGGCACGGTGCTTGGTTCTTTCTTGTATTAATTTACCTCTCAAGATATTCTGGGCAGTTATCCCGCAGAGAGGTGTTCTGCTACTCAGCTGTGTGTTATTTTTCACAATGTGTTGACAGGGAATTCTCAGGAATTTAGGGATTCTGTGGGTCAACCTGACAAATGACTGCTCCTTTCCTCCTGACATCCACTGGTTTTTGGCCCGTGCATCTTCTTTTCTGAAAGGCTGCAAGGTTGCACGAAGAACATGAAAACACCAAAACATGCCTTACCATGGAAAAGCCCATTGCCACCTGTAGAAGAGCAGATTTCTGATTATTTCTAACTGAAAACTCTGGGGTTTATGTCAAGAATGTTGTCATGGGATCTTCTTTTAATGTATGTATATGATCTTCTGTGCTTGGCTCAAGAAATTACCTGGAGTTTTTCCCCGTGTACAGTCTATGAATCAAATAAGGGTTATGGAGCTTCAAGGAATAAAAATGGTCTATCTCCTCCTCTGTTCCCAGTGCCCATGAACTTTGGATTGCTTACCTGTCCTCTAACAAAACAGACCATAGGTATTCTGTCCCCTCTCAATTCAATGAGCTCTCTCCTTCTTATTGTCTCTTTTTTTTCCCCCAATTGATTAAACAAATCCAGCATTTCAGTTTGTTCTTGAGGGTTAGGTTTCCTCAGCCTCCCAGCATTCTTGTTGCTCTCTTTGTGCTCTTTCCAGTTGCTTTGCATCTGCTTTTATTTTCTTATGTGGAACCTGAAAGAGGGCAGAATATTCCAGCTGAGACCTCACTGAGTTCAGCAGGAGAATTGTCAGGGGTGTCCTACGTAAAGCAGCCTTATTAAATATTCCTGTGATGAATTATCTTCATTGTGCTGACTCAAATTCGGTTTGTGATCCATTACAGCCACTGCCTGCCCAGGTCCTTCCCTCCTCGTCCGTGCTCCTGTCTTGGTCCTTGGCTGCCAAAAATCTCTGAAAATGCCATGCCTGGGAACAAGGGGAAGACAAAGATCTGAGGAGGCTTTCCAAGGGCACTGTTCTCATGAGCTCCAAGTGGGTCAGCTTGCTGATGGAAGAGGAATTGTGAACTAATGTGTGTTTGCAATATTGGAAGGAAATTATAACATGTTTTGTCTTATTATTACTCTGAAAGCCTCAGTGTCCTAGAAATTCTGAGTTGGAATGGTTGTTTGCAAATGGGAGAGAACATGGTTACAGTACCTGAGTCTTAGATTATCGTTTTCCTACTAAATGTTTCACTCTCCCATTAACAGGACAAGCAGAATAATCAGCTAATGTACCTTTAAATAGAGTTGCTATAGGTGAGATGAGCCAAAATTAAATCTGGAAGGCATTAGAAGAAAACAACAGATAAGTTCTGGGGTTCTCACTTGGTCCAAAACATTGACGACATGAAGATACAATTCCTGGCTGTGAGGTGTCCTCTGGTGAGAACACTGAGGAAGAGAAAAAGGTAAAGAAAAATAGGAGGGAAACACCCAGACCGAAGGTGCTTTTTGTCTCCATGCTTGTGTGTTACTGTTTATAGGAAGGGGAGAGGCAGCGGCCCCAAGGAAGCTCGGGACAGTGAGGGGGAAACCATCTCCAGCGGGCAGGCACGTGAGCCAGACGATGCCCGAAGGGCAGCCCGGGTTTGGTGCAGTTTTGCTGGAGCAGGTGTGTTTTGTGTGGGGAGGGGAGGGGATGTGAGATGGAAGAAATGGGTGATACATGTTCCTGGTGGTTCCTGGGATGCAAACAGAAAGACTTTAGGGAACACAGACCTGTGGTGGGAGGCTTTATGGTCCCCTGGGAAGCGCAGACCTGCGGGATTTTGGAAAGCTGTTCTCTTGGCAACCTGTCCCTTTGAAGAGCAGAGGAGCCCTCCCTGCCGAGGGGACGGTGGCTCTGGCAGTGTGTGCAGGCTGGGCCACACAAGGATCAGGGCTGAGTCCTCCAAGCACTGTCTGACACAGGGAATGTGCTGAGCTGGTGAGTGCTCCAGGCCCACATTAATTCACTCTCTGTTCCGTGGCTCTTCACGCTCCCGTGACCCGGATGAATTTACCAGGGAGCTGAGCAGGGTGTGCAGTTCTCCTGTCTGCAGTTCTTACACTTTTGCCCACCCCAATCCAGTTCTTTGTACCGTGATGCAACCTCTAATTATAAATCGAGTCATACAACCTGCCTTCTCAAACCCTTGTCTCATTCAGAGTTTTCTTTTATCCATGTTATTTGATGTTTGCTTCCATATTTTATTTATTGCATATAATTCAAGTGCTGCAGTAAATACAGAATTACTAATTGTAATGGATTTTTGTTACACTTATCACTACGGTGTCTGAATACTTTTTAACCACCATAAATGCACCTTCACAATATTACAGAGATTTTCTTCTCATTTCACTGATTAAAAGTGGGGAAAATAATGACAAAACTGTCAAAATTGTCCACTGGGTCTGTGTTCCCCAGAGTAAAGAAGGATTCTTTAAAATCTAGTTTTTCTAATAATAAGACATGCTATTCTAGCAACCCTTTTAATTGTTCTCAGGCCTTTAGATATGGGTTTGTTGCCCCCATAACCCTCGAGTTCAAATGCTGTCTCCCAGCCATAGCCTGTGTACACACACTCACCCCATCACCCCTCCCTTTGTTGGAGTTTGCTGAAAGGAACCTTCCCTCTTCTCCCCTGACGGATTCCTCGCTCTGTACCCAGCTCAGGGAGCTTTCCCTCTGATTATTCCAGTTTTCACCTGTCATTCTTGAGTAGAAGCTGTACCCAAA